>OZ005742.1:218066338-218295628 GCA_963930735.1 Dioctria linearis | reverse complement strand
AATGAATAGAACTACAATTGATCAGACCAATTAGAGATAATTTCGAGAATGCTATTATTATCACAGCATGCAGCAACAGTTTTCCGAAAAAAATTTATTGTTTGCATTGATCTAAAAAAGAAACTAAACCTAAAGTTGTAATTTGCTTCTACGAAAAACTTTAAGTTTCTGTGTGTGCTCTCGTAAAGACGTACGAAATCGAAATTTATACAAACACTATGAGTAAGTGACCCAATTTCTGCAATTTTCGAATTATAGTATATAATTTTTACAATGGTGTATTCTATACAAAACGTCTTTAATCAGTTCCTTAATATGTATATATGTATATGAAGAGAAATAAAAATATTTTTACGTCAACACTACGAAGGTTTTTTCCAAATGTTATCTATTTTGTCACTCAATCACAAGATTTCCCATAGGATAGTGCATGCGTGAGAAGATCTAGTTTCGAAGAAGGTGCCGGTTATTAAGAGCAATATCACAAAATAAAGAATTCAGTTCTTAAAACAACTACCCTAATTTCTCAAAACACTTCAATAAATATTCAAAATAAACTTCAAAACACATGTGAAGTTCAGTGAAAAATTTGATGGTCTGGATGTCGTCACGTAATCTGCCAAACTTGTGTCTTACCTTCTGAAACAAGAAGAAGAAGAACAAAATTAGTCTTCTATGTACAGAATAAATTTCTTTGTAAGTATAATTCAATAAACCTGCTTCAGCGTGTAAGGCCGAAGTGTAGCACGTGAATTTGTTTAGTATGTAAGGCCGAAATGTAGCACGTGATGCAACGTATGATCGAAACAGGTGAATTTCAACCAAGATGTTCTCAGAGTATTCGCTGAAGTATAGGATTGACTTCTGTAATAAGGATAGGAATATTTCCAATTAGTTTCTGCATAAAATTAATTTTTTGCTTTTCTGTGGGCAAGATGATAGCAGATTTATCTCGGCCGCAGAATGAATCCTCTTCTTAGGTGTTGGAAGGAATGTAGCAGATTAGTCTCTTTGGTAGTATTATTCTTCTGTTTGGGTGTATTCAGGAGTGTAACGTATTAGTCTGTGCAGAAGAGTTATTCTTCTGCTTTTGCTGTTTTGATGCTGCCCTGGCAACGCTAATATCATTTGCTTGTATTCTGACTGAGCAAAATCGAAACCAGCTGACTGGGGTAATGTTATTTGATGACCTTGCAAGTACGTAAACATGCAGTGGTAAGTCTACTGCAGTGTATTTTTGTGATTATTTGTGTTTTGTTTTATTTATTTAATGATTGTTTTTTGATATTTTTACTAAAACAAGTTGTGATGGACTGTAGCCTAGAAGGGTTGTAACAATATAACCTAGCATGAAAGTACGCTGATTTATTGGCTTCCAACGAAAATTGCACCTAGTGGAGAACATGTATATCATAGATTTTGTGCAGCGTTGGATTAGATAAGTGTTCTGAAATCGTTTAACTTAGTCTTGATATTTTGTGCTCTACTTCCTTTTTAGGAGGTCTGATTTCATCGATGGAATGATTTGCGAAGTATCTTTAGTGGAATTTTCCGCCGGTGGACTAAACAGTATGGCAACCAGCCTAAAAAGAGCTTACCCGATTCTGTCAATCTTTGAATTAATATCTACAATTTTTATGAAAACATTGAAAACAAAATTTAAGCTAGCTACATCCAGGACATACTCAAAGGGTGTTAACATATTTATTGAAAAATGATTGATTTTATTACAACCACCCTATGACCTTCAGTCAAATTTCGCCCTTGAATTCACGACGTTTAGTAAATTTCATATAAAATATTTCAGCCCTCTAACAGCCTAAAACAAAATGTACTATTAAGTCCTTAGTTATTTAACGTGGGCACCTGCCAAGTATGGATTAATTACATGGTGCCCTTCCAAATCGGATTGACTTTGTGACGTCAATCATTTCCCTCCAGAAACATTTCTATCAGTCTACGCCAAGTGTTCTGCAGTTCTATTCTATTCTATTCTATATTTTCACGTGATTCCCTCTTTTGCAATTTCAGTCGCTGTGAATCTTATAGGAAAAGAACAAAATTACATTTAAGTGTAGACACAAGTGGCAGAGCCTAACAGAGCTTCTGAATACTCGTATCTGAACCGAGTGAGAGCTAAAAAGCTCAGTTTGGTTTTAATGTAAGTTATCTTATCTTTGTCAGAGCTGCGGACGGCTCTATGTAGCAGTGCTTGACTTGCTTAGAGCTCCGAATATATAGCAGGAAATTGTATGAGAGCTAAGGAGCTACCTAGGTGGATATCCATATCCGCGCTAAGGGAACTCTTGAAGAAAATAACACCTTGGATGGCCGAATCAAACTCTGTTTTTATTGAATAAATTACAGGATCACCTCAAAATCGATGATTGCATAGAAAGCACTGAGTAAGCTCAAAGTTCATTGCACATGCAAAATGTTTGTTTACCCATGATGAGTAGCTATGACGCATCGTCATATGGACAAGCTATAAACTGCAAGTTTTTTTTCTTGCCTGTTTCTACTGCAATTCTATTCATGCAGTTTGTGATTCATGCATCATTCATATCGAAACATTTTGTTTTACTAGTTTCGATTTTATATCGTTTCCTATGGGTTCCGGCAGCCAAAAGATGTGCAGGCAGATAGACAGACAAACAAGCAAACATTAAAAAAACCAAAACGTGCTTAAAATTATTAAAACAGATCTAGTTACTATTGCTGTACCATAATTATTTCTACCATCTAAGGTAGATATAAAAAAAAAACTTTCAACATTACCCCAGTGTGACGGTTAAGTTGATTAGCATTGTCAACATCATCCATATACATATATCTAGTCAAAGTCTGATAACATCTCTTACCCCATAAATTTCCCCAAAATATTTATTTCGGTCATTTTATATTCAATTTCATTCACAACAAGCTTTTCGTTCTCATTAATATGGTCTATAAGGATTTATACTCAGACCAAATGGGGTCGGAGACTACAGGCATTTTTATTGTATAAATTTCAAGAAGGGATCACTTTTTCGGGACAAAATGCTGGCAAAGGCAAGGCCATTGAGAATTTTATGTATTTATATCCTAAAACCTCACCATGTTGCTTTCATATCAATCAACCCACGTATATATATCTCGGGGTGTGTAAACAGAATATAAGTGGGATGTTATTTCATGTAACGAATATAAAAAACAAGATGATTTCATAAAACAGATTGTGGCACAAATTGGGTCGAGTTTTCTGGTAACATCGTGAAAAATTTATCTTAAATATCATGTGTTAAGGAGGAAGATTTTTATGGGATTATTCATAGAGAGAAAATTGTCAAGAAATCCTGAAGAAAGATTTTTATAAACATTACTTTCACTTGTTCTGCTTGTATGTAACTATATAACTATATAATTTGTGTAATTTTACAATTCACCTTTTTTTATACTACCCCTTCAATCCTTCAATCAGTTTGTAAGCTATGGTGACATCAGTTAACGGATAGCTTGGAAAACAAATTTAATAATGACTTTCGCCCTGAAGACCGTTAAAGTAATTTTCGTGCTATTTTTGTTTGTAGCTCAAACAAAGGGATTTACGGATAATTTCTTGTAAAACAATTTCCAAAACTAAAAATTTTTCTAACGAACAATTTCCTTAATTTTACCTAAATCAAGGATGAAAGTTTTTTTTTAGTTAAGATTTTACTTATTAAAAATGCCTCCTGAAACAAATCTTATCCATATTTTCCGATAAAACATAGCCATATCCCACTCAAGCCAGCAAAATTTTTCGGTAAAGGACACTCATTCCTTTATATAATCTTTTTCGATATTTTTTAATACTTAATTGTCCTCCTCCGCCTCCCCCTAAGTTATTGAGAATTAAGGTTAATGTCTTAAGTCTTCTACTCAGTGGGTTTCATTCCAGTAAGGGATGGCTCCTAGGTAATTCTCGAGGGATCTATGGCAGCAAGTCTTACGGATTCAGAGATTAATATCAATAATTAATCAATCAATATCAATAAATAATCAATAATTAATATCAAAAGAGCCTGGCATCTGAAATCGACGTCTCGAAAGCACTGAAATGGGAGCAAGTAAGCAGTAAATACAGAAAGGACAAAATACTTAATTTTAATTTTCAACATTTACGTAATTTCGAAAAAACAGGATGTTTCACAAGAATATACCGAATTACGGTATATGAAGCTCACTACTACCTGAAGAATATTTGGATATAGCTGATTCTGGGTATATAACTATTTTATTAATTTGGAAGGTCGATGATGGATTAAGATTTTTTCTTGTAGTTGAGAAATCCCTTTTACTATAGTCGAGTTTTGAAAACTTAGCACCTTGAAATTAACGATTATTTTGTTATCAAGAACACTAACGGATTTTTGTTAAATAGAGATTTTTGTCTATGTCTGTTAACATCATATTTCATGCTTGCACAAGGTAATAAGATTAGGCAAAGTATTTGCAGAGTTAACGGAACCAATATTCCATATAAGTGCTTAACCTACTGTTTTATCCACACCTTTCGGAATACTTTGCATATAGCATATTATGGCCAAGTTACTTGAATTTATTTCTGAAACAATTTAGAATAGATGTAACGAACTAATTTTCCTTACTAATTTTGTAACACAGATAAACAACCTCCCATCCACCACGCCTCTGATGACCTATCCGCCTATTACACTGCTGTACGGCATTAAAATTCTAGAAATAACTGAAAAGGTATGGTGAGAAGATAAATCACTTTAAGAATAATTTCGCTCGTTAAATGCATATCGCTCATTTTGCTGCGGAATATACTCAAGTATCGCAATATAAAGTGCAGTCATTAACAGGGAAAATTCAAAATTAAAACTGTACTTTAATGCTCGACTTGTGCAATTAAATGCAGACACCCCACACCGCACACCATATAACTTGCCCAGCGTTTACTGACTCTTAGAGTCCTGACCCTTTTGTTTCTTCGGATTTTTAATTTTGTGCTGGATTTGTGCCATTACACAGAAGTTTGAGAGATTTTCACATTTAAAATTGAACATTTCAGAGAAAATAACTTTTGTCTACGAGTTTTTGTTCACATAGGCTGAAGGACTTGTGGTTTGCGAAATGAACCGTTTCAAAAATAATCTCCTTTAAATTTTGTGCGGACAGGTAATCGAAAAATGCTATACAAAATTTAAAGAGGATTTCCCTGAATTTAGCTGAATAAATGTGGTATGGAATGTAAATCGCAAAAGAGTCTACAAAGTTGGTAAACATTATATTCGAATGTGGCGGAGGGTAGAGGTGGGGTACAGTATTAACTCCTTCGTAGTTGTAAGGAGTTGATCTTTAACTTTAAAACTAAAAAAATAGTAAGAGAATACATTTTTTCCTAAAAGTATATATTGTTACGTGCCACAAAGTGAAACAAGCGACATCTGTTGGAAATGGAAGCAACTTTAGGCTAGTGACATCTTAGTAAACCTTGGGTTCGGAAAACGTAATATTCAGGAAAGTTTAGGATAATTCGTAGAGTATAAATACAGCGCTTCTCACATCCAGAAGGCGGAGTATTATTTCAGACAGCGAAGTGAACGAAGTAAACTATTTGTATTGCGATAATTAGAAGTACAGTACTAGCGATAAATAAAGAGTTTATTTGATAATTGTTTGTGAATTTGTGAGAGTAAACAGTAAAGTTAAATAAAGAAAGAACTTTTGAATTATATCTGACATATTGTGTTTTAAATAACGAACTAAGGCCACGCTGGTAACAACTGGTGTCAGAAGTGGGATAAAATCGCGAAATAAAGTGGTAGCATTTGACTTTGAAATTCAAAGAGTGATTAATTTTGTGAAATCACGCAAGAATGGGACGCAAACTAGAGGAGCTTCGCATACAGGAATTGAAAGTGGAGGTCTAAAGAATGTTCTAGTCGAGCGACTTAGACAAACTTTGATAGAGGTAGAAAAGAATCCTGAGACTTCCTTTTTCGAGGAAGAACCAGAAACTGAAGAAGAGCCTGCGATGAACATAGAACATCTTTTGGGTACATTAATGACCAAAATGGAGCTTTCAACCCTGCAGGTGAAGAATGCTCTTGAGGAACAAAAGAATTCTCTGGAATCCCGTTTTGATGAGCAGAAGAAATCTCTGGAGGAACAAAAGAATTCTCTGGAATCACGTTTAGATGAGCAGAAGAAATCTATGGAGGAACAAAAGCATGCTTTTGAGGAACAAAAGAATTCTCTCGAATCCCGTTTAGATGAGCAGAAGAAATCTATGGAGGAACAAAAGAATTCTCTGGAAACCCGTTTGGACGAACAAAAGAATTCTCTGGAATCCCGTTGGGATGAACAAAAGATGTCTTTACAGAATTGTCTAGAAACTTGTTTGGAGGAACAGAAGAAATTTCTGAAAAATTCATTAGCCACACCAAATGTAAAAATTGAAGAAATCCAGCAGGAAGTGTTGGAAGTTGAGCAACAAGTGTCGGAAGTTAAACAAGAAGTGTCGGAAGTACAACAAAATGTCACGGAGCAGCTTGATAACTTTAAAGCAGATTTGGAGAGGATAAAGCATCGACAACCTCGACACGAAGGAATTGAAATATCCGGTACAGGCAGAATGAAACCTCCAATATTTGATGGACAAAGTTCGTGGCATATTTTCAAGAGACAATTTGAGGCAGCTTCCGAAGTAAATGGATGGAGCGATGCAGACAAAGCTGCAGCTGTGGTATTAGCACTTCGCGGTCCTGCGTCAGAGTTATTACAAACTATTCAGATTGAAAAGCAACGTGATTACATTTCACTAGTACAGGCGATAGAATTATGTTATGGAGATGAGCACATGCAGCAATTATATCGCCTGCAGTTACGCAACAGCACTCAAAAGCATGGAGAGTCACTACAACAACTGCAGGCTGATGTAGAAAGATTAGCTTATCTCTCATATTCTAGCTTAAATGCAGATTTCTTTAATGAAGTGGCAACAGAAGCATTTGTGAACGCTATTGCAGATCAAAATTTACAACAAGCGTTAAGGTTAGCAGGAAAGAAATCAACAGCAGAACCACTAGCCTATGCACTAGCGTATGAATCTGCCAGGCAAGCTTCTCGAAGTGCAGTACGAGTGAGGGAAATTTCGGTGGAGGAATGTACTTGTAATAGAATGCAGTCATCACAGAGCACTGCTTCACGCGGTATTCTTCCTTGCTGGAATTGTAATAGACTGGGACACCTCCAAAAGGACTGCAGAAAACGCCGACGCATGGAAGCGCTAGAAGAAGGGCAGAGATTTCGAGCTGGGTAAAGATATCGAGCTGGGCAGCAAACTGACAGCAAAATACCGTCATCAGAGACCACTCCTTCGCGTGGTGTCATTCGATGCTGGAAATGTAGTAGACTGGGACACCTGCAAAACGACTGTAGGAAACGAGGACGACTGCAAACAACAGAAGAAGAAGGGAGAAGATGGTGAGCTAGAGAGCAAGCTTTCCGTGTAGAGACTAGGCTGCAACCTCATGACTTTGAAATCCAATACCGCAAAGCACGTATCCACGGAAATGCAGAAGCTTTTTCACAACGTCCATGCAATCCTGAATGGAAACATTGCGGCCGGATGAAAGAAAAAGATGACGATGACTACGATGATGATAACGAGAGTCGAAAGAAGAAAGGAAAGAACTCCAAGAGCGAGGACAATGAAACAAAGAAGAAAACGAAAAGTAAAGGGTCTAAAGATGCTGATAATGACGATGATAAGGATATAATGAAGGTCGGAAAAGGTAAAGGCAAAGGCTCTGACGATGATAATAATAAGAAGCGCAAGGGCGGCAATGAAAAGAATGGCAACGGCAATCAAAAGGGCAAGAAATTTGAGGACAAAGGAATCAAAGATAAGAGAAGAAAGAAAAATCAAAGCATGGAAGAGTGTTTCAACAGCACATTAATCGAACATCTCAGGAAAGTCTTCAACTATAATCAGCGCGATTGGGTTCGACATATTCCTATATTTCTAATGGCTTATATATCAGCTGTTTACAATATGACCAGACAAAGCCCATCTAAGGTTATATTCGGAAAGGAAATGCGCTTACCTAGCGAGATCAAGTTTGGTATAGCCAAAGGCGAACAAAAGTTACCAGAAGACTACGTAACAAAGCTCAGACAACGATTAGCTGATGTGCACGAGGCCACGAGACGCTCTCCAAAGTTATCACAACACTGGGAGGGACCGTATGCAGTTAAAACTAAAATTAATAACATTCCATTCAAGAATCAGCGCGGTACAAGATGCAAAAGACAAATCGTTCATCTAGATCGCTTGGATCAATACGGAGAGCATCAAGACCGTGGACCATCTGTTGTTCGGGACGAACAAATTTTAAGAAGGGGGCAGTGTTACGTGCCACAAAGTGGCACAAGCGACATCCGTTGGAAATGGAAGCAGTTTTAGGCTAGTGACATCTTAGTAAACCTTGGGTTCGGAAAACGGAATATTCAGGAAAGTTCTACGATAATTCGTAGAGTATAAATACGGCGCTTCTCGCATCCGGGAGGCGGAGTATTATTTCAGACAGCGAAGTGAACGAAGCAAACTATTTGGATTGCGATAATTAGAAGTACAGTACTAGCGATAAATAAAGAGTTGATTTGATAATTGTTTGTGAATTTGTGAGAGTAAACAGTAAAGTTAAATAAAGAAAGAACTTTTGAATTATATCTGAAATATTGTGTTTTAAATAACGAACTAAGGCCAAGCTCGTAACAATATCATTTTCTCTGATAGAAAGGGAAACTCAATTTAATTTCCCCCAAATCAACGGGACATTCAGTGAATTTGGGTATTTGGCACCAGAAAACCTGTATAAGTACGTAAAATTCCGGAAATATTACGCTTACTCGGTTAAAAGGAAGAGAACATTCAATAAATGAGGTATTATTCCACATTTTTGGAACAAATACAAATATATTTTAGTTAATATTATCCACACATTGTTTTTGAAAACAAGTCATATATTGCTTTTCACTATCCTGTTTCAGCGTGCCCAGCTCTCTAGCACTAACTTACATGCTATATGTTTTAATAAAAAATCGTGTAGGGTAGTACGCAATATAACAAAGGTAAGCTATTCAGCTCATTCTTATGTTTTTACAGGTATACTGTAACATCTATTCCCTACATTTTAAGGAACATTCTCTACATTTTAAGAGACAAAAAAATCCAAAATTGCCTACATTTTAGGGAATATTCCCTATATTTTAGGAAAAAAAACCTACCTGCATTTTAGGGATGAATAGCTAATCTACGTTTTCCAAGGTGTAGCTTTCCCTAATCTTAACGAAGAATAACTAACCTTTGTGTTACAAATATGTAATTGCCACTTATTTCAAGGACAGGTTTTTTACTGTGTAGTTTTATTACTGGATTGCATTTTATGGACGGAGATTAATGGTACGCGTTTTTTTCGTACAGTAGGATAAATCAGAAAATGATTTGAAGGGGCTCTGAAAAGTATGGGATAAATAGTTGGGGAAAAAACAGCTAACAGAAGACAATTGCATGAAATATTTTTGTTGATTTTTGTTATTAATTATACAATTTCAGGGGCTTTGCTGTGTGATAGGTTACCGTCGACGGTTGGATAAGATTGATAAAGCAACTGTTATAATTTTTATTTTTACCAACCTTTCTTATGGGTTTGTATTCCTACGTATTCCCTGTTCGTGACTGATATTCTGTACTCCGAAAAACAACTTTTGAGGTTATCGCACTTTTTTTATTTCACCTTTCTCTTAATTACTACACCTCTCTCATTACAATTTTTTCTGATATTACACACTATTCTTGTATTTCACAACTTTCCTCTGTTTTTTCTTTTCGAACTACCGAAACCGCGCCGCCACCAAGGTTTTTCTTTAAAAATCGTTTCTTCTTTTTGGGAACTCACAAAAAAACAACCGAACTTTCACCAGCAGTTTCATTCGGGGTAACCGTGCCGAAAAAAATAATAATCAACTCTCCGTTCTTTACGAGATTTCAAAAAAAAACAACTTTAAGAACCGCCGCTAGTCAAGTTTTAAAACCAACTCTGCTCTTGATCACTTTTGTCGCGATCAAGAGCCTTCGTTCAGGGTAGAAAATGCATAGTTGCATTTTCACCCTGAGAAAATTTTCATTTATTCTGGACTTGATTAAACAAGTCCAGAATATTTTTTCGTTGGACGGAGGTTTGGAATTTGATGCTTTGATAAACATCCGCTACCGTTCTGTCGTTCTGAAATCGCGCCGCGCATATACATACAATGTATTTCGGCGGCGCGCATTTCTCACGACGAAAGCTTTTTTGTGATATGTATGTACGTTCGTACATACATATTGAAATTTTCACGACAAATCGTACTGAAGGTACGATTTGTCTTTTGCTTTATTTTTTTTTTTTTTACAAATTAAATATTTCTACTGGCTAATTTGCCATGGGAATAATTTTGTTTCACTCTATGAAATGTGAAGAAAATTGCTGATGCAATTTTCTTCACTGATCGAGTAGATAAGCTAATCATGTTTTTAAGCATGAATAGCTTGTTGAAAATTTATTTGAATGCATTCTTTTAATTAAAAATTGTTTGTTACCCTTTTTCAGGTATGGTGTTAGATCTATAACAATCCTTCCCGCGCAAAAAAAGAGAGTTATTCTTTGGAGAGGAATAACTCTCGGGGGAAAGAGTTCGTTCCATTGAATATTTTTTATTGATTTGGGACTCCTTATCTTGGGTTTTTGATTACATTTTGTTTTTGTTTGGATGTTGAATACTTTGTTGCGGTTATTTATTTCGGTGTACCGTTTGAAACAATCCGTCGCATTCGAGCGTAATCTTTTACCGTGGACACTTCGCGAAGTCACGTTAAATTCGTTTTCTTTTTTTTTGTGTGCCCTTATCATAGGAAAGACAGGATGTTGATTACCATAAGGGTGGAGCATCAACCGCCATACTCTAGCCCTTCTGGGATCACCTCGATGGCGTATGGGATCACCATTGTTCATGTGAACCCTTCGTGGCGCGGTCCCATTCGCCTGATGCTTTTGCGGCGGGGGCATCGCCCTTTCACCGCCTGGAGCGCCCCGGCTGTGGCTGGTGCACATCACCGTACAATGATACCCCTATACCCGCATCAGGGGCAAGCTTGGGTTGCTGCAGGTAAGGGCTACTGTCCGCTCCTAAGATATTTATTTTTTATTTACTTATTATCTTGTTTTCAGGAGGAACCCTCGATATCATTGGGGAGTATGGGTTATGCGCCTGCTGCCATCCCATATTTGGCCCGGAAATAACTGCTATTGTGCGGCGCCTTACGGCTACTCCACCCCCCCCTGAAGCTGCCGCTGACCCAGGCCAACAGGCTGCGCTTGCTGTCGCTGCTCGGGAGGATGCCGCCGACCAGGACGAGGTTTAAGTGCGAGGCCACTCCACCATATCTTTTCTTTTTATATACTTCGCGTCAATCTATCCTGTCTCTCCTTCTTTTTTCTATTGATTTCTTTTTTAAAAAATAACATTTTGTATTTAGAAAAAATCAAAATAAAAAAAATAATAATTGTCAAATTTATCAAGATGTTGTTCTGTTTTCCCCTCTATCCCCCTTTTCTGCTCGTTTTGTTTTGGTTTTTTCGTTATCTTCTCACCGTTCCTTTTGAAAAGACAGTTAAAATGTACTGGGGGGTCAGAGAGATATAAAAAAGAAGCTGGTTTTTCTGGGTACTATGTAGCTACTATCTGGGCTTGGCGCGGGCTCGGTCATGCCTTATATTCCGGTTGTGATCTTATAAAATTTTGGTTGTTGAGAGTTGTTGCCCCCTTCTTTTTTTTTTCTAGCCTAATTTAAAACTATTTAGCATATGATGCTCTATGCTATTCCGGTTTAGTTTAGACATTTTAACGCTGTTTATTTATTTTATTTATTGTACTACTCGTCTACTTATGTCTTTTAATTTGCAGTAGCTTGGTAAATTTTTTCTTCTATGTTCTAATTATTTAGACTTTTAAGGCATTTTTCTTTTTAGTTATACTATTATATTTCATATTCTGGTCATAATTCGACTTATTTTTTATTCTAATTTGTTTTTAATTTTAATGCATTTTAATTTTATTTTGTGGTACTTTGCATCTTTTTTTTTTTCTTGATCTTTAATTGTTTGTTTTTCTTTTTTTTTTGTTACTTCTACTGTTCGAGTAGGTACTGTATGTTTTTTCATTTTCCTATTTTATATTTAATTCTAGGACATTTTCTTTTAATTCTATAGTTTCTTTGAAGTAATTTTAGTTTTAATTTATTTATTTTATGCCTTTGTACATGTGTCCAGGTCTACTTTTTACAACTGTGTTATTTAGTTTTTTATTTCTACTACTTCCTTTATTATTATTATTGTGGGTGCTATTTTGGCGGCCCGGATTCGGCGGTCGGTTCGGCTTGGCTTTACATTTTGGTGATTTAATTTTCTAATTTTTTGAAAGGTTCTTACCTCTCTTTTCTTATTTTGTTGTTCTCTACCTCAGTTAACAAATTTTTGTTTTTCTGATTAGCTTGTACGTATTTGTTACAATTTCTTACTGTTTTTATTTATTATTTTACTAGTTTAATTTTAATCCTATAAGCATTTCGCTGTTACCTAGTAGCCTGGTATTAATGTTTTTTTTTTCTTCTGTTAATTTTATACATTTTTCTTTTTATATGCATTTTTTGTTCTCTTTAATTCCCACATTTCTACTATCTATTTTTATTCATTCTAACTTAACTTAATTTTAATACATTTTTTCCTTTTGACACCTTAGGTCTGTTTTATTTCTGTTTATATTTTTACTACAATTTGTTTTGTTTTTATGCTTTGTACATGTGTCCAGGTCTACTTTTTCTACAAGTTCTACTTTTATTTGGTGAGCCATGTGGACAGTGTCCGTGTTCCGTTTTTTAAACAATTTGGACTGATTTTGTTTTGGAGAGGCTTCTGGCTCGCCTTAAACTGGGTTGGGGAGCGGGAGTTCACTCTTCTAAAGGAATTCCCTCTGATAAAACTTCGGGGTTACCTTGTGGTTGATTTCTCTGTTGTCTCATCTTGATGACAACAGGGTTAAGATATTTTACAGCCACAGCGATCATTATGGCCAGAACTAGTAGGCTCGTAAATGATAGAGAAGTTGTGGACAGGATATGGGAGTTTTTACTTGATATCTTTTCTTGGTATTTTATAATTTTGTTTCGGATTTCTTCCAGCGAATGGGTGTCGGTGTAAATTGATTTATGGATATTGTTTCCCGTTAAGATTTCGATTTTCCCCAGACTGTGGTTTTGAGTTCCTTGTAAAATTTCAGTCAGGTTTACGTTGAGTAGAGAGTGGTTGAGCTCAGGAAACTGATTCGGCTGGATAATTTTTAGTGGAAATTTACTCTGACCTTCGTATTTAAGCACTTTGTCACCTATTTGAACTTGACATGTTTGCGTTATCTCTAATATCCCTTGTCCTTCCAGTTTCGAGATTACAAAGTGATCTGGACATGTGATGTGTAGCACCGTAGAGGTGATAAAAGAAAATAGCCACGTATTGGGCTTACTTAATTTGATCAGCATGTCTTTTTGTGGGATTTGTACTCTGGTCTTGCATTTGGGCACTTCACTTAGAGGGTTGTATAGCAATTTAATGGCACATTCGTTGGACGTTGCCGCTTTGATTATAGGCGTGTTCAGCCGGCCTACATACGTGTTTTCTTCCAAATTACTTGTTATTTTTTTGAAATTTTTCATGTCATCGCCTCTTAATAAGAGAAATTCCTGAGTTTTTTCGCTATTGGCTATGTATGAATAACCAGGGTCTGGAATTAATGAGTAATTTGCAGACTTGGATACAGGATAGCATTGAATCTGTTGTAGCCTCATTTTTGGCAGATTAAAAATTGGGAGAGTAATTCTCACCACCAATTTATTCTGCATAAGGAGCGACTGAGCTCCTGCTGTCTGATATAGGACAGATAGACAATTTTGGTCATTTGGGCAATTCGAGGCCGTCTTGCGGTATATCTCCAACAGATTTTTGGGAGACATTAGGAGTGGATGAATATGATTGGTTTTACTAGCCATTATTATATCCAGGAGGGCTTGTTGTCGATATTCATCTTCGATGATTTGGAGCAATAAGCTTGATATAATCTCTTGTCTCAGTTGCCTCCTAGTTAAATCATCGGCCACATGGTGGAGATCGTTTACCTGGTGGGCTATTTTTTGTTGTCTGTCTATTAACATTGCCAGCGGTTTTTGAATCTTTTCCAAGGTAGTTTTTACAACACTGATTTGTTGTTTCTCTAGCTCGGCTAGGGCTTGTGTATTCGATTCAAGTTCTTCTAACCTGCTGTAAATTTCTTTTTCGTTGTTGCTGTCCATAGTTCCAAACAAATAGTGCATGGCATTGCCTATTCCATCAAATAGCGATCTGGCCTTGCGTTTGCCTGGTACTAGTTCCCTAATAGTTTCCGTGCGCTTTCGTACGCTGTCTATAATAGCGTGTATGTGTAGTTGCTGCACGTTACAGAGGTCTTCTGGGTTTGTTATATTTATGCAGAGTTTATGCACTAAGTGCTCTGCATATTCTGCTAGCTTTATCTGTGCATCTAGTTCATCCAAGTCTATCTCGGTGAGGACATTCCAGGTGTCATGATATACCATCAGATTTCCTAGGTCCTCGAAAAATATACCCGAGCCATTTAGCTGGGTTATTACATAAGGTTTGTCAGCGATTGCTCCAGTTGTGTACTGGATGAAGAGGACAACTATGATGAATTTTAGCGCCATTTCTGTGGACAATTCAGGAGAAGAAAACAATCCTTTAAGCATACTTGTACGTACATTGTGCCGATTTAAACTGGGCAGTGGAGTGACTCCACCGCAAATGTTTATGGGGAGGTATTGAAATGAGGTTTAATGGACACTATAGTAGGAATTTCAAGTCAACCTGGTTCGTTTTTGTTTGATATATTTTTATTCGAAATATGGTTTCAAACGGTTATTATGTACCGTTACCGTTCGCTTACCAATTTTGATTGTGGTATTCACATCACTTGGTATTGCGATTACCTGATAAGGTCCTACCCAGATTTGGGAAAGCTTATGTTTTCTGCTTTCATTCTTGATGAGGACCTTGTCTCCTACATGGAAAGTTAGGGGCCGTACTGTCTTATCGTAGTACCCCTTTGAGCGCTGTTTACTTGCCAATAAGTTCTTTCTTGCCGTGGCATATGATTTTTGGAGCTTATACTTCAGTATATGATAGTAGCTCTCATGATTGTAAACGGGTTCGGGATCCCGTTTTAAATTTGATGGGACATCCGCTGTGAAGCCGTATAGGCAGTCCATTGGGGTAAGTTTAGTACCCTCGTGTACACTATTGTTATACACGAATGCAGCGGTTCGTAGGTATTGGTCCCATGTTTTGGGATATTCATCTACGATTGTTCGCAGGTATTCAATCAGTGGCCTGTGGGCACGCTCTAGTGCTCCGTTAGACTGTGGGTGGTATGCCGAAGTCTGTAACTTCTTTACCTTTAGAAGCTTACATACTCTTTTGAATAATTCACTCAGGAAATTTGTTCCCTGATCGGTGAGTATTCTTTTGGGTATGCGATAGCGCGTAACGATTTCATCAAAGAAAACTTGCGCTACTGTGACTGCTTCTGCATTAGGTATTGCATACCAGTCGACAAATTTTGTTAAATTATCTTGGAAGGTCAAGATATATTTGTTACCTGATGTGGTCTCTTCTAATGGACCTACAATATCGAGGTAAACTTTGTCGAACGGTTGCTCTGCGATGTCCGTGATGACCATTGGCATTTTATATTGTGGAGATGCTTTCATCGTCTGGCACTTTGGGCATTTTTTAATGTATTTTTTAATATCGCTAAGCATGTGTCTCCACCAATACTTGCGTCTTATGCGTTTGTAAGTTTTTATGACACCTTGATGGCCACCAAATGGAGAATCGTGATAATCTTTTAAGATTGTTCGGATTTCCATAGGGCTCGTGATAACTTCGGGTGTCTTGCCAGTACCTACTTTTTGATCAAGCGATGCTGGGTTTAGTGTTTCCGCCTCAGTGTGTTGAATTTCGTTTGGGTCCGCTTTCGTGTGCTCTTCTGTCTCCACACTGGAGCTATTTAATGTCTCTTGAGCCTTTTGCTTCTGAGCTCGAGTCACGACGAAACAATGAGCGGATTTCTTCTTTCTCTTGTTATTTGTGGAATTGTTTTCCTCCACATCTGAGTCCATCGTGTGGTGGACTAGGGCTTCTACCGTTAAGGTATTGCCTAAACTGTCTTCTTTTAATGCTTGAGGGATGCGACTTAGTGCATCGGCATTAGTGTTGTACTTCCCTGGTTTATATTCGATGTTGTAATCGAATTCAGATAATTTGTGGTGAAATCTCACCAAACGGGAAGTAGGGTCTTTCACATTGAAGACACCTTTGAGAGGTTTATGGTCAGTATAGACCGTGAATTTCCGGCCTTGAAGATAGCACCTAAAATTCTTGGTAGCTCAGACAATAGCCAATAACTCTTTCTCTATAGTAGAGTAATTTCTTTCGGCTTTGTTTAATGTGCGGCTTGCATAGGCAATGGGCTGGTCCTTTCCGACTTCTCCTTGAGAAAGAACAGCTCCTAGAGCCTCGTTACTTGCGTCTGTGGTGAGATTAAAAGATTTCGAAAAATCTGGGCAAATTAAAAGTGGTGGAGAAATTAAAGCATTTTTTATGCTTTGGAATGCTTCTTGGCATTTCTCTGTCCAAGTGAATTTTACATCCTTTCGGAGTAAATTTGTGATTGGACGTACAATTTTGGAGAAGTCTGGAATGAATTTCCTGTAGTAATTGGCAAGTCCTAAAAATGACTGGACTTGCCTTACTGTTCTTGGAACAGGAAATGTTTGGACGCAGGCCGTCTTACTTGGGTCTGGTAGGGCTCCTTCGCTAGAACATTTATGTCCTAGGTAAACAACTTCTCTTCGTAGAAACTGGCACTTTTCTGGCTGCAGTTTTAAGTTGTTTTTTCTCAACATATTGAAGACTTTCCTCAACTTTTCGTTGTGGTCGTTTAAATTTTTACCATAGATGATAATGTCATCTAGGTAGACAAAACATTCGAGGCCTTGTAGGCCTGTTAGGACGAAATTCATTAGGCGTTGAAATGTGGCGGGGGTTCCTTTGAGCCCGAATGGCATACGCTTGAACTCCTCGATTCGGGGTAGCGGGAATGCATCTCCAATTGTCTTTTCGTTTAATTTACGAAAATCGACAACGACGCGCCACCTTTTTTCACCGTCAGGTCCCGCTTTCTTGGGGACAACTAGTAGAGGCGAATTCCAAGGGCTCTTACTAGACTGGACTATCCCGCTGTCTAGCATTTCTTTTAGCTGCTCGTTGATGACTTTCCGCTGTGTTTCAGGTAAGCGGTACATTTTTTGATTGATTGGTGCTTGATCTTGCACCAATGGAATGTTATGCGTTATCGCATTTGTATAGGTGAGTTTGTCACCTTTGAGGAAGAAGATATCGTTATACTCTTCGCAGAGTTCTGATATCGAAATTTTTTCTCCCGAGGTTAAATTAGGGTCTAGGCTGAGTTCTTGCTCTAACCTAGAAATACGCGGATATTGTTTTGGGTCGTCCGGAGTCTCATTATCCGGGTATAGATATCGTACATGTTGTAATATTGCCGTTTTGTCGGCTGAACCTTGGTTTGACTTACTCTTCCTTTTAGGTTTTTGACCTGTAGATAGATGAGGATTTTGCGATTGCTTTTGAGGCTGTATTTCGTTGTTCTTAATAATTGACAGGGTATTTGCTTCCTGCCTTGTTGACGGCTGAGTTTGGTACACCTGTGTGGTCTTTGCCTTAGGTTGTGTGGGATACTCATGCGCGTCAATGCTACTGCTTTTTGACCATGTAGAATTTTTTGTGTTGTGTGACGGTGGAGTAATATGCACCTTTAATATAGGCTTTAGCGACTCGCTACCGTTTTTATATGGCCGTTGTTTGTTTAAGAGTGATTTATGCCTCGGGATTTTGGACGGAAGAGTTATATGCACCTTTTTGGCAGGCTGTAGACACTCAGTTCCGTCTCTTGTGTTGTTTGATATTGCCTCTAAATTTGGTAGTGGAATGTGTGTTCTTTTGTGGTCTTTTGTGTGTGTTAATGGGACTAATATGTAGTCGTTTATTGGAAATAGCTGTAACTTTAAGCTATGTATGACTACTTGATGACTGTTAGCGTTGAGGATACTGACCAGCACTAATTCTTCTCCAGATGATAGCAAACTGTTTGCCAAGAAGACTCCATCGCTTATCTCTTGTGATAAACAGAGCATTTCTTCTTGAATTTGTAACGGGACTGGGGCAACAATTTGAGAGTGGGCAGGTATGCAGATTGGTTCCTTAAAGGTAACCAATTGCTGCCTGATTCCATCGGTCTCTTGTTCGCCCAGACAGCCTTTTTCACATTCCTTGGGCTCTTTTGGAGCTTGGCAGCCAGCTTTTCTCGTTTGAGAAGCCTTGAAGACACTGCAGGTGGATAGTTCAGCCTGTTTAGACTCTACCTCTTCTGCAAGTGTTCTTACTTCGACTGCTTTTTCAGAACGTGGCTTGTCCGTTTCAAAATCTAATGGCAAAGCAAATTCGTCTGGATTAGTTTCCGTACGAGGAAACCTTAGTGCCTTATTAGGACCCTCAACGTTACAGTTTTTTGCTAGGAAATCATTTCCTAGAAGTCCATCATCGGAAAGGCCAGGCAAGTTCTGTACGACTTGAAACTTGCAGGGAATTTTGTTTTTGAAAACGAAGTTTCCCTGGCAATTTCTCAGCGTCTTTCCGGTACCAAATGGGGTCTGAAGTGTACATGCCTCATTGTGGTTAATTTCTTTGAGATCTTTTAACGACCTTTTCTTTATTATACTAACCTCAGCGCCTGTGTCTACTACTAGTTTAGCTTGGCCGTTCAGGCCTATGTCTAAGGGTAGTTTTACTGTAGCGACACTGGAATCGGGCTGCTGAGGGGACCCTATTTTATTAGACGGGAGATTTATAGTCGAGCCGGGGAGTTTTGGGTCGACTGTACGTCGTTTCCCTGACTCCGGGCCTCCCATTTACGTTTTTGTTGGCAGTTATTTACTGCATGTCCAGAACGACCACAAAATTCACACTTTTTTCTTACGTTATATACTCTGGAATTGTTATTGGAATTCTGCGGCTCTCTAGGGCGTTGATTCGATGGTCCACCATTGTTGTGTGGTCTCTGGAAACTATTATTGTTTTTTCTGCAGTCACGCACGTCATGGTTATACATTTTACAGTTCACACAATAAGGCGTATTTTTCCTTTTGAGGCAATCAGCATATGTGTGGCCTCTTAGATTACAAAAACTACAACTGATTTTATTTAAATAATTATTTTTATTTGGTACATTATAATTTTTATTAGGAGATCTTGGCTCCTGTTTGATGTATGCTGTGCCGGCCTGTGTGAACTGTGACGTTGGTATGTGACTGCTTGGGTTAATGGGCATATGGTTTTGCCGGGGATCCTGTGAGTAGTTTATGATGCCAGGATTATATACGCTTTGATTTGCAGGCGAATTATTTAGAATCCCTTGCGGATTACTTATCACAGGTGCATCTATTGACTGTGGTATTGGGTTCTGCATTGTACTGAATTGAAAGTGCCCTGGAGGTTGCAGAAATAGAGCACTTTGCTGGAGACGCTCCATGTCAAGCGCTCTTTGTACGAGGTCATCCACCGTGCCGTCTGTCATGGTCAGAAGGTATTGGCACATATACGGGTTATTGACTCCTGTTTTTAGTGCGTTTTTCGCGAAGTCTTCTAGCTGTGTTTTCACAGCGGGGGCTGCTGTAGCGCCATATTTGGACTCTGCTGCTTCATTACAGAGTGCCAGCATTTGTTTCACTCGTGCCGTGAAGGCTGTGAGGTTTTCCAAAGGATACTGCCTTGTAGTAATTAATTTATTTACCAGTTCCTGATAAGTTTCCCTAGGCAGGTATGTACGATTTAGCCGTTCTTCTACCTCTTTGAAAGTAGTAGGCATATTTGCGGCAAACAGCTGGTAAGCTTCGCCTCGAAGTCTGGTGGGGAAGATTTGCAAAAATGCCGATAGTTCCTCCACCGAAATGCACTGGATTACCTGCCTGCAGCATCCTAGGAAAGTTTGGAGCTCAAGGCTCAATTTTGGGTGCTGCTCTCCCGAGAATAGGGGGACGAGCTGGGCAGTTAGCTTGGCGATTTTCGCGTAATCTGCCATGTTTATATTGGGGATTCTGAAGCTTAAGTTTGATACTTTTGGGGAGCTAGTTTCTTCTATGCTGGTTTCCAAAAGGGAGTCGCCCAGCCAATTCAATAGGATTTCACTCACGGTGGAATCACTGACACTGTCTTCAATGGCACCTTCTCTTAATTCTACACTATTATTTGTAATTTCTGTTTCGAGAGAGTGCGAGAGTTCCCCAAACTGTTTTAAGCTTTCTTTAAATTTTTCCGTACTTTCTTTGAATTGCGCGATTTGCTCAAGACGCCGTTCACGGGTCCTTTTGAGCTGTTTATCGATAGAATCGCACTGTACCACAGAAAGTTCGGAGGAGTCTCGCACTTTCCCCTCTAGATATTTTAAATAATTTTCTAAGTTTAAATTAGAAGGTCTTACTTGTGGGGGACCTGTAAGGATTGTCCCACTCCTTAATGTTACTCCTGGTGCTGTTGAATTTGTTGGGGGTGTTTGATTAGCACCCTCTGTTGCAGATGTTGCTCCCTCGTTGCCTCCTTCGTACCGGGACGGATCTTCCTGTGCGTCGCCCGGTGAGGAAGATTGTTGTGGAGTTGGTGGAATTGGTGAGATTTCCGGCGGCGTCTCCTGGTGGGAGCTTTCCTCGCTCATGGACCACCGTATGTAGAATTTGCAGCTAGGGGGGCTTCTGCCGTCTTAATTCCCTTGGTTCAAATTGAGAGGGGGGCTTATTGCCTTCTTCGAGGTCCCTCTCAATTCAGGATCGCTGGTTTTTGTGATTGAAGTTCTTTTGCTGCCGGGGGGGCCCGTGGCCTTCTTAAATTCCCCTGGATAAAAGCTGAAAGGGGGGCGCGTTGCCTACTTCGAAGTCCCTTTCAGCTCCGGATCGCAGATTGTCGGTTGGGGATTCTTCCTTCAAGTTTCGCTTTGAAATTTTCGGCTGTGGACGTCTTATGTTCCTGGGCTGGGATGAAGCCCGCTATTGTCCCACGTTGGCACTTTGTGCTTTGATGAGGGGGTGGCTGCGTGTTTTTTCAAACGGAGGCAGTTAAAGCTGTCCGACCCCGAGCGTTGGGAGCCGACTAGATCGAAATACTCCTGAAGCCAGACTCAACTTCAGGCGAAGGGTAGGGTGTCTTGCCCAGTATTCGATTTCGTCCTCAACTCCTTTTGATTCGTAGGATAGAGGGTTTTCGAGCACTTATACTTTTGTTTTTTGTAAAGTAGGCTTCCTCTATCCTACCGGCTGCGCCAATTGTTATAATTTTTATTTTTACCAACCTTTCTTATGGGTTTGTATTCCTACGTATTCCCTGTTCGTGACTGATATTCTGTACTCCGAAAAACAACTTTTGAGGTTATCGCACTTTTTTTATTTCACCTTTCTCTTAATTACTACACCTCTCTCATTACAATTTTTTTTGATATTACACACTATTCTTGTATTTCACAACTTTCCTCTTTTTTTTCTTTTCGAACTACCGAAACCGCGCCGCCACCAAGGTTTTTCTTTAAAAATCGTTTCTTCTTTTTGGGAACTCACAAAAAAACAACCGAACTTTCACCAGCAGTTTCATTCGGGGTAACCGTGCCGAAAAAAATAATAATCAACTCTCCGTTCTTTACGAGATTTTAAAAAAAACAACTTTAAGAACCGCCGCTAGTCAAGTTTTAAAACCAACTCTGCTCTTGATCACTTTTGTCGCGATCAAGAGCCTTCGTTCAGGGTAGAAAATGCATAGTTGCATTTTCACCCTGAGAAAATTTTCATTTATTCTGGACTTGATTAAACAAGTCCAGAATATTTTTTCGTTGGACGGAGGTTTGGAATTTGATGCTTTGATAAACATCCGCTACCGTTCTGTCGTTCTGAAATCGCGCCGCGCATATACATACAATGTATTTCGGCGGCGCGCATTTCTCACGACGAAAGCTTTTTTGTGATATGTATGTACGTTCGTACATACATATTGAAATTTTCACGACAAATCGTACTGAAGGTACGATTTGTCTTTTGCTTTATTTTTTTTTTTTTTTACAAATTAAATATTTCTACTGGCTAATTTGCCATGGGAATAATTTTGTTTCACTCTATGAAATGTGAAGAAAATTGCTGATGCAATTTTCTTCACTGATCGAGTAGATAAGCTAATCATGTTTTTAAGCATGAATAGCTTGTTGAAAATTTATTTGAATGCATTCTTTTAATTAAAAATTGTTTGTTACCCTTTTTCAGGTATGGTGTTAGATCTATAACACAACTTAAATCTGGGAAAAGGGATGCTCTTGATATGAACTCTAACGATTATACGTTATCTCCAAGAGAAGTAGATCCTCTAGAATACTCGTATAACATATCTCATGATTTGGTGAAGCTCTATGTATTCGGCATTTGATGGTTTATCTGAACAGATGTAAAGATATACTTTTTTTGTGTCCATAGAGCTTGGCCGAGGAAGAGGTTGAGAGTTGGGGGCCTGCTAAGGTTCATTAACTCTCGTGGCTGGTTATAGCGCACCCCCAGATCTTAGGTATCTTTTCCAGGCAGAGTCTTAATAAAGTGTCATCCCAGTGGACCATAGATGGCCACCATTCTAACCTAGCCTCACCTAACCTAACCTACTACTTATATAAGTACATCAAAATATGCTTCATGGCAATAAACATAGGCGTATCTACGATAAGGTTTGGGGAAGCGATCGTATTAAAGGAAGGCGTCACTGCATAAAAACGAATTTTATTTCATAGTTTGAAAAAGAAAAAAAAATACCGTCTCCTTCATATAGTTCAAACATAAGTCCAATCATATTTTACATTAAAAGAAAATACAACCAAAATATAATTAATGTAAGTATGTATGTATGTACATATCATGATATGTAAAAAATGATATATAACCATATTGTAATCCACTTCAGTATCCGGCTGTCTTTCAATGGAGAGTACAGCTAACCCAGACAGTCTTTCTCACCCATTGTAGATGGCAGGTAGGACTTAATGAGTTTCGGTCTGCAAAAGGATCTTTTTGCACCTGTGCTACTTATTGGTATAGTCAAAAAAAGTTTATATGCAATCGAGAGGATAGGGTAAATAAAACACTTGTCATTGACAATCATGAATTTCAATACGTTGTTTATGGAAAGTTCCTCGATATTGGAATTATTTTTAATATCTGTGCCTATTATTCTCGCATAACCTGCTATTTGTGATACTTTGGATCTAAGCAACTAAATTTAGCAATAACATATTTAAAATGCTCGAATCTTTTATCGGAGCAAGTTATAAAAAAATTTAGACACACCAAGTAAAATTCAACTATGAGTTTCTTCCGAGGATGAAGTATTACTTAACTTTCTGCATTTTCCTCATGGAATCTTTTTCTTTTGCTCATTCTGTGCTGCCTGTATTGGTTGTATCAGCCAGTTCTGTTGCTTTGTTCTCAATCTATTTAATTTAAAATTGAAATTGTTTTCGGATGATTTTCATATTATTTTCAAAAATTAGAATCGAAATAGAAGCTGTATAAGTTCAAAGCTCTCTTTAGCACTCTATTCTAGAATAGAAATATAATCAAGTATCGTATGTACCGAGTGTTACCAGAATGCCCTTGCATCAGCGATCTGAGATCTGAAGTACAGTTTTTTATCTCACCATCCAAATCTCTTCTCAGAGCATCCACTATTCCTGGTAAATTCTGTAAAATTGCCGCTACTCCTGTCTATCTAGGCGTCCATCTGATATTACTAAGTCTTTTCAAAGTCAGTGAGAATCATTTGATATGAAAGCGTTGTTCATCTTTTAATATTGACAGTCCAGAAAAAAAAAAGTTAAATATGTCTTCTAGAGTTCCCAAAAAAAAATTTAGATTGGATATTCGTGCTTAGAACATCAATTAGAATTAAATGTAGTTATGTATATAGCAATGCGTAAAGTCCACATTTGGAGCAAGTTCCCCAATCCCTGTTTGAACGGAATTGTGCTTGCTCTATCCTAAGACTGATCGTAACACTTAGTTGTTCATAGCCTCAAATTTTCAATTACTGAAAGTAGATGGATGTAAAAGTATTCAGCACTTGCTCCAGATAATTCGCTAAACTGTACAAATCGCTCCTTTGCATCACCATTTGATGCTAAATACCGCAAGGATAACGACAATTCATCAGTTCTGCTGTCGTCAATAGTAGAGTTAAAAATGACTGCAAAATACTTAGCCGCTATAACTTCTGTTACAAAAATACAAAGATATTTGATCGTACATATGCTGTTACGGACTGTATAAGATCATTTTGTGTGGCTGGGCTGACATATGTTACATTTCTATCAGTAAAGTATCATTTTTAGCTAACAGCTTAATGAGGTCCAAAAAATGTCCTTTATTTGTACTTGAAGAACCCAAACATCCATGTTCACGATGACCGCGGAGCGCTAATCCCTCTTTACTTAAAAGGAGAAATGCGTCGGTTATTTTTGTTAACATCATTCTATTCTTTTCTAGTTTTCTTCTTTCATCAGTTAGAACACCAGCTACGAGGATCCTATCATTCATCAAACGAAATTTCTCTGCTTTTTTGTGAGTTTCACTTTTTCGTGTCTTTCAATTTTGTGTGTACCTTTTAGCATAAATCTTGCAATCTGATTTTGAACCCTCCAAGCATCTGATCGATTTGAAAAAACTCAAAAGCAAAGCACAGCATCGTTTTCGCGGTGGGTGAGTAAACCAACCAATGCCTATCGATTTCATGGCTTCTTTGCACATGCTGTTCCTTACACCTTATCCAGCTTCATCTTCTGGAAAATTTGTATACTTTGACAAGAGCCGAATCCAAGAAGAGCACGAATTAGTTCAATTGTTATGGGTATGTCACAATGCAAGTCTGTATCTGTTGGATATTCCCTATTTGTTACAATTAATGGATAGAGTTTTTATGTAAAAGCTTCGTCCTGTGAATAATTGAATGCTGAAGTAACGAGCGCTTCACAGGTCCTCACTTTCACCACCTCTCAAGCCACTGAATCGAAGCCGCTGTAGAGTTGTTCTTGAGTGTTACCTACTTAGCGCTAATAAGTCCTCAGAATATTCCACATCTAGTTCAGCTGCAACGGTAGCGACATAGAGTTCAGCTCCTATGCTGTAAGCAGGCAATAAGTCTTCGGTAGGTGTCACCACTGGGCACTGGTTCAGGTGAAATGTCCGATTGATCATTTTTAGTTAATAGACTGCACCTTGGTGACAAATCTTTAGATACTTCCACCTCTGGTGTAGAAGGCGTTGTGTGTT
This sequence comes from Dioctria linearis, assembly GCA_963930735.1. Taxonomy (NCBI): domain Eukaryota; kingdom Metazoa; phylum Arthropoda; class Insecta; order Diptera; family Asilidae; genus Dioctria; species Dioctria linearis. The sequence goes on along the minus strand of OZ005742.1, from coordinate 218,270,022 downwards.
TGCTGAATGAAAAGTAGGTGCCTAATTATAAATAGTTTGATGATTCGTTTTCTCGAATTGCGACTTCTTTCATCTTCTTTCTCTCTTATCCGAATAAGTTGTGTTTGTTCTTCTTACCTTATCAGAAAAACTGTGCAATTTACAAATACATCAGATTAGAAATCTACACATATGTATATTTGTTGGCTAATATTGGCTAATAGCAAAAAAATGTACCCCTAAAGAACTCGCATCCCGAGATAAAAATTACATATACAAATTTTTCTTCTTGAGTATTAACGTCGGTATCTAACTTTTCGCAGTCGAGTGCAAAAATTCTCTCGTTCAAAATGTTATGCTAGCAGCGATTTCTTCAGGTGGTTGTACTCTGCCTCAAAGTATTTTTTAATCAATGAATCGGCAGAGGTACACATTCGCCTCATAATTTCACAAGCTGCGCTTGCTCACTACGCTGTGAATCGAACGGACGGCAGCAGTTTTCTGTGTTTAACTATTCATAACTTTTAAATTATAATTCAAATGTAATTCAAATATTAGACTATTTCATAGGCAAATTTGTTGCCTTTATGGTAGTATAATTTATACTTTAGGTATTTATACATTTTCAAAAGAAAATCAGTTTCAAACAAAAGTAGATATGATTTTAGAACTATTTGCTCCCACTTTGAAGTGAGCTATCATTTCTCTGTGAGAAAACACACAGAGAAATGAAAGCCGATATGAAGGCAACAGACGCAACGCATTATCTCATTTTTATGTGTAGTGTTATGTTTGAGTAATAAAATAATAATAATAATAATAAACAATTTTCTTAAAGAAAGTACTTAGATTTTTGTGCTGGTAACTGCACAAGGAATTAAAGACAGTTGAAACTCGATTATCCGGGATGCCTGGTTTCGAGGCTTTCCCGGAAAATCGAAAATCCCGGTTAATAGAACGAGCTCAGTAAAATAAAGGAAAACACGTTTTTTTTTATAACTAACTCAAATTATATTTAAATACAAAAAAAATGTACATAACACAAATAAAGTTTCCACTCGATTATACACATACATAAGTACATAAGTAAAGTTGATACTTATTTTTTAGGCAGATACATTACTATCTATTTACTTACCAAAAAAATTATTTATAGTTGTTTGCCTTGAAGTTTGTTGCTTGTTTTTCAATAAACTCTCTTGGATCCTGTATAATTGCATCGTATCTTGCATAGTGATTCCCTGAAGATTTTGGTCTTCCAGGAAGTTAATGAGTGTAGTACATGCTGTTATGGCTTGTGAAATCGTAGTTTTGTGAGGAGCTTGTTCACAACTAGTATCTGAACTATCACTGTCAACGTCATTTTGAGGATTCAGGATTGTATTTAGAATTTCATCGTCAGATAATGTAGCGAATATTGGAGCATTATGGTCGCTCTCAAACCAGTCTGAGATCTCTTCATAACTAAACTCAATAGTACTTTGTGGTATATCTGCAAAAAAACGTTCCATCTCATTATCTTGAGTTGGAGTTTCTGCTTCATCTCCCAGTAAAATATTACCCCAAGTGTTTTTTAGGACGTCAGTAGTAACATCATTCTGTAAGACACAAAATATTAAAAAATTTAAAATAAAATTAATAAAAAAAATTATAGAGAATTTTAAATACCCACAAGGTATACACTCCGCGGGGTAGTCAGAGACCGAACGTTGGCTACTCGCTGAACCTAAAAAGAGATAGAAAAACACACTTGTAAGCTAATGCATCAAGTGACGGCGAGCATTTCTCTAATCTCAATACACATGCACAAGATTTAACATTCTTTATAATAGAAAAAAAAAACAAAACTACTCCAAACTAAATAGGGAGAGGACGGGAGAAAACCGTACTTCGCTCTCTCTGCAGTCTCTTTCGGTTTATTTAACATAAAATAAATGGTGAAAACCAACCACTCATCTGTGCATGGAGTAAACCATCAACACGCACAGATGACTGAGCATAGGAGAAAACCATACCTAATACCCAGTTTCTCTATAATTCCGATGCTCTCTCAAACAAAAATTACACACTAAACACTACTACTAAAGCTCACAAATCACACACATTTTCTATTTTATAGATTAAACTAATAACGACACTAACTAAATATAAAAAAAAAACGTTCACTCATACACCCACGAGCTTAGTGAGGATTACTCACCTAAAATTGTCTATTTCAATATTATTTCACTTTAACTATTTTTATTTTTAACTATTTAACTGTTTTTTTTAAGGATACCGCACTTGTCGAATACTCAGGTGATTATCACTGAAAGAATAATCTCTGCAAGATTTCATCCTGCATCCTTCAGTGATACATCCAGAACAGGTTCTTCCCCCTTTCCAAGCACATACCTAACATAAATGCAAGATACATGAAACAGGTCAAGGCTTGTTCCTTGAATTCTCCTGCTACATCCATAAAAATATTTTGGACGAGGAAAAAGAACAAACCAACGACGCAGAAGGAAACATTCTACCGCATGCACATGCCTACCCAAATTCCTAGAAGGATACATAATTAGGGATGCAGTAAGGAAAAGGGAAAATAGTAATATGAGAAACTATTCTGATATAAATAAAAAAAAGAACAAAATTGTGGAAAACGAATATAAAGTATATTTTCAGGTATTTCTGCCTTTCAATTCCATGCATTAAAGAGACAACAAATTGCATTTTTTATATTAAATAATTTTTGAAAGGAGCATAGATCTAAATTAGTTTCGTTATTTATAAATTTTTTCATGACGTGTTTCCGATAATGACACTTCAAACTTCTTGTTATTCCCTGATCCGGAGGCTGAATCAATGAAATGCAATTCGGTGGTAAAAACTTCACGATTACATTGTCTCTTTGAAAATCAGATTCTCCTGGGTGAGCTTGACAGTTATCTAAAAATAGTAAAATTTTACTGTCATCAGCCAGACCAACTTCTTCTAAATGATTCTTTGCTTCAGGTACAAAATTATTACTAAACCACTGTAAGAAAATTTCCTGTGTGACCCACGCTCCTCGGTTTAACTTATATATCACCGGGAGATTTTTAGTATTATTCTTAAAAGCTATTGGTCGAGCACTTTTTCCGATTACAAGCAGCTTGCATTTGTGGGTTCCCGCAGCATTTGAGCAGCTCAAAACAGTGATACGCTCTTTACTTTCTTTTAATCCTGCGGCTGAACGCTCGTCATTACAGACCAATGTTCTTTTTGGCAATAGCTTCCAAAAAAGTCCCGTCTCGTCAGCGTTATAAATTTGTTCTGAACTTAAGTCTTGATTTTCAATAAAATTGGACAGTTCATCAATGAACATTGTTGCACTAATATAATCCGCAGACAATTTTTCACCAGTCGTTTTAAGACTATGAATACCGTGACAGCTCTTAAATTTTCCAAGCCATCCTTGGGAGAATTGGCAAGCTGATCGTATATTAAGTTTTTCGTGAAACTCTTTTGCTTTTTCAATTATTAAATCTACAGATATAGGAGTGCCTTGGAAACGTACCTGTCGGAACCAATCATAAGTCGCCTTGTCTACCTGTGGATTTTCAGAGGTTTTCAATACTTTGCGGTTTTCCAGGCCCTTAACGGCGTCACTTTCTGCATAAAACTTTAGGATTTTGTCCTGATTTGTTTTAAAATAATACAACGTTTGTTCTACCACGCCGTATTTTTTTACTAATGTCTTTACGGTATTACCGACTTTCAAAGAATGAATTATTTGAACCTTTTGCTTAATTGATAAAGCTTTTTTCGCTCGTTTTGTCTCCGACATTGTAAATGTATGCAGAAATATCTACGTATAAATTTATTTTAGGAAAACAAGCTTAATAGTTTTATTAAATTAACTTGCCTCAAAAACCAGTTAAAAAAGAGTACTGGAAACGCTCAGTACTTCAAGAAATTTGTGGAACAATTATACACACTTTTACTGAAATGCAACCTTTACAAAAATTGGTTTGTTTTCCACAAACACGATTAACACAATAGATGTTTTCCTTTCCTAGTATAGGACGATATGCGCTTTAAAACTGTAATATGACACAAGTTGCTTCTACCACAGGCAAATTTTTCTACGAAAAATAGAAGGAAAACCAATAAAACAGAACAAGCAAAAACAAATTTTCTACGAAAGAGAGAAAAACAAGCATTAAAACAGATTACCAGCATATTAAATACGACCTTAAATTGGCAAAAGTGTGCCTTCTGCATATGGGAACGACACTTCGAAATTACGTAGAAATACCAACCAACTGTTCTCATTTCTCGATATTACCGGAATGTTCATCCCGGATAATAGAGTCTTTCCCGGATAATGGAGAGAACTCAAAATATTACCGGATTTTTCACATCGGATAATAGATTCTTTCCCGGATAATGGAGAGAACTCAAAATATGACCGGATTGTTCATCCCGGATAATAGAGTCTTTCCCGGATAATTTAGAGAACTCAAAATATTATCGGAAATTTGATTCATCCCGGATAATAGAGTCTTTCCCGGATAATGGAGAGAAATCAAAATTGTAGGAAATATGATTCATGCCGGATAATAGAGTTTCCGGTTAATCGAATCACGGATAATCGAGTTTCGACTGTAACACAATTCCTGAAAAAAACGTTTAGTACAGAGGCTTATTTACATTGTGCAGAAGGTTGAAATTGAAAGTAATGCATTTTTCCATAACATGAAATGCTAAGAGAAGTGCGAAATCGTACCACTCCAATACTTTTGCAAGTAGCAAAATCGTTTTGTGTCACGGCCTATAGCCGGGACTAGCTAATTTATAGAAATGAAAAGTTATGAACACTTTTACAAAATCCAATTCTTAAAAATTGATAAATTAGACTCCAATGCCTGCAGTTGGAGCAGATAACAATGCATATAAGGCGTTTCTTATCAGCAGGAACCAATACTCTTCAGTAAGCTTTGCAGTGTAATTTATAAATTAAAAAAAAATTGATTTCCGTAAAAGTCTGCATGACTTTTCTTTTGTACATTTTTTTTTTCAGTTTGCGGCACATAGTTTTGATGTTTTTGAAGACCCTGGAACAGAGTGTAGACTTGGAAGACTTTTGATAATTTTGGTTATCTAAAGTACCGTGCCTTGCAATATAAAATTAATTCCTTACTCTTTTCGCCAAAAATAATGAATATAATCGGGAAACAGGTTGCGCGCTCTTCTGCTAGTAAAGTAAATGCAATAAGAGCTGCTCATGGTTTGGGGCAATCATCTTAAGAGAACATGGCAATGTCAACATATTGAAATTTAGAAATCAATTAATGTTTTTGCTCGACAATGTACACATTAAATTCCAGTTGATATCTTAGAAAGTGCGTCCTCTAGGCACATCACAAGAAACAATAGATTTGCATTTTGGACTTTACTTTTAGGGAAGTTCAGTATCTTCACGAATGTGCAGACTTAATTCTTCAGATTTTTAACACACTTATTTAAAAAGTACATAGCATGTTTCAAGCGAATGTTTTATGTTTATGTTTTTTGGTTTCAAAGGTATATAATTTCTATTATGATCAAATTATTTAACTTAAATGAAGCATTTCGTACCTTTATAAAGACAGCCCACAAATAAAGGCCATAGGATGAGCTCGCAGAGTCAAATTTATTTCAGCCACAGTAGGGTTCTTTTAAAATATTAAGTCCTTTTTCTTCCCCCTTCGATTTACATAGGAACCTTTGTTTTAAAAATTGACTCGTGTGTTAATTAAAAACAGTTGAAAGAGAAAGAGTGTCATCACGTTTCGACAGAGCTGGTCTACTGTATGAATATACTGTGACCATACTATCCGATGTTGAGTTGAAGATCTTTTAAAATGTTCCTCAAAATTTTGTGTTTTCTACAAAATTGTAGAGGTCAACATCTGGCTTTTCATGGATACCGCTCCATGTCAATTGCTATTTCAAAAATGTATTCTGCTTTTTAACTAACTTCAGCTCATATGCATAATTTGATTAAGATAGTTTGGATAATTTAATTATTCGACTAAGAGAGGTCTCATCAGTGTAGTTATCTCTGTTCGCCTATCATACCAAAGAAGTTCGACGAAAGAGGTCACCCACTTGCCCATATACATACTTTTTATCAAAAGCAGGAATGAATTATATGGTAGCAAGATTTTTCATTGCAATTTTAAAATTGGTGATTATTCCCCTTGTCGCCATATCGCACTCGGCTAAACCAAATAAAACTTGTAGGTGGAAGTTGGTCGTCTATAAGCAGAACGAAATTCATTAAAAATAATTTCAACAAATTTTCCAAATGCGGAAAAAATGTAACATTATATGTGCAAGTGGGTGACCTTTATCATCGAACTTCTGTGGTAGGCGATAATCAGAGATAACCACACTGATGAGACCTCTCTGATCGTTAGGTCGAAAAGCTGGATTTTTCCTGCATTTTCAATGAATTGTGCAAATTCAGTGATAATATCTGTGTTATTTTGTGTCTGTAGAACAGGAGAGAACAAAAGATAAAGCTAAGAACGCCTCATATATTTTCATAGAAGATTTATAAATGAAGCGAACAGTACAACTAGTTCGCTTCAATCGACAGAACTATTTGTTCTCTCCAGTATATAGGAGTCCTAGAGCAAGGTACACAAAAGAACACAGCTAATATTTTTAGTGAATTTCGGTCTGCTATAGACAAGAAACCCCTAACTATGAATAAAGTTATTCAATTCGTGTAATAAAAAAGTTTTAATTAATATTTTAATAAAAATTAGTTCAACATCTATTAAAAATAAATCTGAATCAATTCATTGAAATTATAATTTTCCGCATTTACTGTATAATAATTATTAAAACTGTATAATATAATATATAGTAAATGTTCATCTAATTGAAATTAATTGCGTTTTCAAACTGAAGTTTAAATTCTCATTTGTTTTTGATCCCCAGAGGAGGCACCTGTAGATCAAGGAACAAAATTAAATATCGGAATTAATTGCTGTCCTGAGTATTCTACACTTAATTTGCTTAGAAGCCAACTACTAGACATGTGTTTTAACAGAATTATGCAAGAAATTCCCTTAATTACTATATCGTGTTTTATCTCAAATTCATTTGGGTATGCTCTCTGACTGCTACGCGATGCATTTTTCTTTTAGTTGCTGTATATGGTCTATTAACATAAAACCTAACGTTTCATGGCTAAAATCAAAGATTATATAAAAAACGAAATGATGCACAAAATGCCCATTTACCGAAATGTCATGATAAAAGTTGGCCTTCGGTCCTTGATATGTACTAGATATCAAATATTACAACATATTGCAAGATGCTAGAATAACCATGAATGCTGTCGAATTCCATTAATTACTGTGAGCAGTAATCCCTGTACGAGTCACAAAATGTACCACACAAGTAGTAGTAGTTCGCAGCATTAAACAATTCATCTTCTGATAAAGGCTCCCGAGGTATTGAAAAAAAGTCAATACATAACAATTCTATAGAATATCTTGATTCTAAATATACATATAGGTCAGTTTTGGGCAAACTCTATTTAGTGGCCAAAATTGACAATTGAAATTTTTATAAAAAATCACTTTTTTTTTTTTGATAATTTTAATAGTGGTAAATCATACGAAGGTGGTGACTTCTGCAAAAATGCTTTTTTTTTTTTAATATTCAGCAAAATATTCTAGAAAAAAAAACTTTTTTCGATAAAAGACGAAAACGGATATTTCGTGACTTTCGTCATTTAAGAACTTTCTCACCACTTTCTACATAAGGGCATAACATGTCGGGATTATGTTTTCTTTATTAGGTACTGTAAATGTAGGTTGTGTCCGATGACAATCTGACTGACAGCCGAAGTCCTGAAAACAAAAATATCTGAAGAGCCCACTTTCTTCGTTCCTCTCATAGAACAGAAATTTTGCACATTCATAAATTAAATGCGTGCTGCGAAATTTCTTACTTTGTTACCTGTAGTTAGAAAAGAAGAATCGGCCAACCTACGTTTATGCCATAGTGCAACTTCCAATAAGCTGATACTAGTTAAATATCTCTTGTGAAATATTAAATCAAAAGAAACTAAAGCTGTAGCGTGATGACCCAAGCAAAGTAATTGGATGTAAATCCTAGCTGAAGCTGCAGCGCGTGGGCTCTAGCAAAGTGTAACTTCCAAAAAGCTATCACGATGCTAATGCCTACTGTCCGCTGTCAATTAACGAGAAAAATTGCACTGAGAAACGAAAATGGAGTACAATTACATTTAGGTGGCGACAGTGTAGCGGTAAATGAAAGCCATCGTTTGGTTGCTCATTCATTAATGGTTTTATTCCTTGAATGTTTTTACTATATTCAAAAAATTTATTACTAAATAAATTTATTTCAAGATCTAATCTAGCTGCAATTCTCTAATATAATTAATTCAAATTTAAATCTACGTTAATTTTTTTCTATGCTAATAGCTGATTCGAATTACACTTCAAGTCTTTTAGTTCCTCACTTCTTAGTTCTTCAAACTATTGCTGAAAGAAAAATTGATTAGGTATTGTCAATTATGAATTAATCTACCACCTAGTGTGAAGCTGACCTATGAAAGGCAGAAATTGACACTGTGTATAGGTTAATTTATTGTCTATTTCTCTTTACCGAATGCGATACTCCTAGATAAATATGAAATGTTCTGTGATTTGTATTTAGTGTAACTAACATCCAAAGTACGATGTGCTCACTCGATATTGACAATCACATTTCCCAATAATTTATCTAGATAAAAACAAATACCTTGCAGCTTATTTGCGCGACGAATGCGAAATGTACGCGTTGAAATCTTACCAAAAAATTCCGAAATTTGAAATTGAGATAAGTTGAACTAATTGAAACAAAGAAAAAAAAAGGAAAATGAAATGAAATTGAAGTTAAATTGAAAACTATACAAAGAAATATTACGAACCGAAAGAAATGTATATTTAATAATATTGTTACGCGACTTGGTTCGTTATATAAAACACAATCTTTCAGATACAATTCAAAAGTTCTTCTTTTATTCAATTTTACTGTTTATTCTCACAAATTCAGAAATAATTATCAAATCAACTCTTTAGTCATCGCTAGAACTGTACTTCAAATAATCGCAATCCAAATAGTTGAGAAGCGCCGTATTTATACTCTACGAATTATCCTAGAACCTTCCTGAATATTCTGTTCTCCAAGCCCAAGGCTTACTAAGATGTCATTAACCTAAAGCTGTTTCCATTACCAACAGGTGTCGCTCATGTCTCTTTGTAGCTCGTGACACTGGCCTCTTCCTAAAATTGTTCGTCCCGAAATATAGGTGATCCACGGTCCAGATGAACGATTTTTCTTTTACATCTTGTACCGCGCTGAAGCTTGTATGCCATGTTATTAGTCCCAGTTTCAACTGCATACGGTTCCTCCCGGTGTTGTGGTAATTTGGAGAGCGTCTCCTAGCTTCGTGGACATCAGCTAACCGTTGTCTGAGCTGCGTTATGTAGTGTTCTAATATCTCTTGTTCGCCTCTGGGTATACCAAACTTGAGGTCTCTAGGTAAGCGCATCTACATTCCGAATATGACCTTTGCTGAGGTTTGTCCGGTCGAATTGTAAACAGCTGATATATAAAGCATTCGATCCCAATCGCGCTGATTATAGTTGACTACCTTCCTTAGATGTTCGATTAATGTTCTAGTTATATTGGCGATTATTTTGGGATTATCTCCGATCTATGTTATGTTGAAACAATTAAAATAAAAGAGTAGTTTTTATGACGTCTTTTATTTCAATATATACTCTCAACATTTCGACCCGCGGGATTTACGAGTCCTCTTCTTGGGGCTATAAAATTTTTTTGTAGAATAGTATCGAGACACTTTTTTAATTACAACAAGTGTCTCGATACTATTCTAAAAAAAAATTGTATAGCCCCAAGAAGAGGACTCGTAAATCCCGCGGGTCGAAATGTTGGGAATATATATTGAATTAAAAGGCGTCATAAAAACTACTCTTTTATTTTAATTGTTTCAACATAAAATAGATCGGAGATAATCCCAAAATAATCGCCAATATAACTCTCATCCGATCATAAACACAGCACAAGCTAATTATTGATTAATGTTCTGTTGAAGCACTCTTCCATGCTTTTAGTTATCCTTCGTCTCTTATCATCTTTACCATCATTGTCTTTTGATTCCTTTGTCCTCTATTTTCTTGCCATTTTATCGCCATTGTCATCCTTGTCATTGCCGCCTTCGCGCTTGTTATCACCACCTTTGTCTTTACCTTTTCCAATCTTCACTATACCCTTACCATCGTCATTGTCAGCATCCCTAGACCATTTACTTTTCGTCTTGTTATTTTTTTCATTGTCCTCGTCTTTAGATTTCTTTCCTTTCACAGTCATCGACACCTGTTTCTTCCATGCATCCGCAATGTTTCCATTCAGGATTGCATTGACGTTGTGAAAAGGCTTCTCCATTTCCATGGATACGTCCTTTGTGGTGTGGGATATCAAAGTGGTGAGGTTGCAGTCTATTCTCTACTAGCTTGTTCTCTAGGTCGCCATCTTCTTCCTTCTTCTTCTGTTGATTGCATTCGTCCGCGTTTCCTGCTGTCGTTCTGATGGTGTCCGAGTCTACTGCATTTCCAGCATCGAGAGAAACCACGCGAAGGAGTGGTCTCTGATGACGGCACACTGCTGCGAGTCTGCTGCCCAGCTGGATATCTTTGTCCTTATTCTGGTGCTTCCATTCTTCGGCGTTTTCTGCAGTCAATATGTAGGAGTAGGTATCCCGGTCTATTTCAATTCCAGCTTCGAAGAACACCGCGTGAAGCAGTGCTCTGTGATGATTAAATTCTGCTGCAAGTACATTCATACACCGAAATTTCTCTCACTCGTACTGCACGCCGAGAAGCTTGTGTGGCAGAATCATATGCTAAAGAATAGGCCAGCGCTTCTGCTATTGCTTTCTTTCCTGCTAGCCTTAGCGCTTGTTGTAAATTTTGATCTGCAATAGCGTTCACAAATGCTTCTGTTGCCACTTCATTAAGGAAATCAGCATTTACGCTAGAGTATGAAAGATAAGCTAATCTTTCCACATCAGTCTGCAGCTGTTGTAGTGATTCGCCATGCTTATGAATCCTGTTGTCCATAACGTAACTCTATCGTCTGTACTAATGAAGTATAATCACGTTGCCTTTCTATCGGTATAGTTTGTAATAGCTCTGATGCAGAACTTCGAAGTACCAAAACCAGAGCTATAGCTTTGTCTTCATCATACCATCCGTTCACGTCGGATGCAGCCTCGAATTGTCTCTTGAAAATATACCACGAATTTGGTCCCTCAAATATTGGAAGTTTCATTCTGCCTGCACCGGATATTTCAATTCCTTCGTGTCGAGGTTGTATATGCTTTTTCCTCTCCAAATCTTTTGTAAAGTTTTGAAGTTTCTCGGTGACTTTTTGTTGAACTTCCGAAACCTTTTGTTGATATTCCTTCAATTTTCAAACTTTGTTCTTCTAAAGAAGTTTTTAGAAAATTTTGCTGATCCTCCAAACGAGTTTCTAGACAATTCTCCGGAGAACTCTTTTGTTTGTCCAAGCAGGTTTCTTCTGCTCATCTAAACGGGATTCCAGAGAATTCTTTTGTTCCTCAAAAGGATTCTTATGCTAATCCAGACGGGTTTCCATAGATTTTTTTTTTGTTCCTCAAGAGAATTCTGTTTTTCCTCAAAAGCATCATTTTGCTCGTCCAGACGGATTTCCATAGATTTCTTGCGTTCTTCAAGAGAATTCTTTCGTTCCTCGAGGGAATTCTTTTCATCAAAATAGGCTTCGATTTTGCTCATTAAAGTACTTAAAAGCTGTTCTATCTTCATCGCTGGTTCATCTTCAACTTCTAGTTCTTCTTCAGCTTCTAGTTCTTCTTCGGAAACGAATGCCTGAGGATTCTTTTCTTCCTTTATCAAAGCTTGTCTAAGTCACTCGACTAGAACATTCTTTAGACCTGCCGTTTGCAATTACCGCTTCTCCAACTCCACCTTCAATTCCTGTATGCGAAGCTCCTCTAGTTTACATCCCACTACTTTGATAATTCACTCATGGTTTAACATAAAATTATCTTTCGGAATTTTCACTTAAAGAAGGAGAGTTTCACATGATTGCACCAATTAATCACTCTTTGAATTTCAAAGTCAAGTGCCACCCATTTTATTTCGCGATTTTATTTGAATTCTGACACCAATTGTTACGCGCGTGGCCGTGGTTCGTTATTTAAAACACAATCTTTCAGATATAATTCAAAAGTTCTTTTTTTTATTTTACTGTGTACTCTCACAAATTAACAAATAATTATCAAATCAACTCTTTTGTTATCGCTAGTACTAGACGTCAAATTATCGCCATCCATATAGTTTACTTCATTCACTTCACTGTCTGAAATAAAACGCGCCGTATTTACACTCTTAGAATTATCCTAGAACCTACCTGAATATACCGTTCTCCAAACCCACAGTTTACGCAGATGTCACTAACCTAAAGTTGTTTCTATTTCCAACAGATGTCGCTTGTGTCACTTTGTAGCTACTAACAATATTACCGAAATTGAAATTAATTATGAATAGGTGAACTATTTTTATGCTAATCACTGGAAAATTTGAAAAATATTGCAAATTTGAAACACTGTGGCCTTTTGGCAACTGTATCTCTTTTTACAACTCGATGAAAAAGAAGAGCGATTGATGAAATGGCTCCCTTTTTATAGAGAAATTTGTTCAATTTTCGCTATTCCTAAAGTGAAATATCCTAAATTTTCACTAAAAATGACAAAGGAATGAGTTTTTCTTATTGTCAACCAATAGCAAATTTAAAGATCTAAATTTTGACTCCATTATATCAGAAGTTGATTTTAACAAATTTTTGTAAATTTTGGAGAATTTGCTACGAAATCTCGATTCACTATATTTCATCTCGATGTAGTAGATTGTTTTCTTATTTCGTAGTATTGTGTGTTTTCTTCTAGCTGTGAGTTTGTTTCGCACTCATTGTGAGAAGGAATTAATAAAAAATTACGAATAACGCGTTTCCCGCAGAAAATATCGTGACACGAACGCGTCCATCAAGATCGCGGGTCGATTGTTCCTAGTTTCGAGACGTCAAACGACGCGAAAATATAAAGATTGAAGAGTTTTGATACTATACGGCGCGAAGCTCAAGTGTTATTTTTCATGTGCTTACGAGTTTTTTCCCGGTGATTCAAAGTTGCAAACAATGTATAAACTACAGGTGAGTGTATTTAATTGAAAATTTGCTGGAGGTTTTCTGTAAAATGCTATTTATAACAATTTGTAGAAAAATGTCAGTTCAATGCTTTCATAGCATTTTTCATTGAAATTATCCACAAATATTAACAATAAATGCTTTAATTAGGTATGTGATTCGTAGTACATACCACTGTTTTATGTTGCATTCGTCACCGCATGAATTTATGTGCGGTTTTAATTAGGTGTATTTAGCATGCAAATGCTTTTGTAGAAGGGTATACGTACACATATGTCATGTTCTTGCCTGTTGTACTTATAACCCTTTTGTAATAATTAAATAAAATTCCTGTTTAATTTCATTACTAATTAATTTCTTTATTTTCATTTTAGATCGTCGTTGGAATTTTTCACCTGTGCACCTTCAGGTAGAGGTAATTTTTTTTATGTATCTGTACAACAAATTTTAACTTACTTCCTTCCTTTTCTTCCAGGTTCGCTGAACAATTATTTATGCCGATTTCAATGGGACTAAATCAGTGTTGCACTTTTTCTGGTAGTGGAACACTGGAAGCAGTGAAGCCCTTCCACCATATTTCTGTCATATTACTTGTATTTGTGTACGCATGTATTACAGACGCGGAGCTGTCAAACTAAATAAATGTTCTTTATGGATATAATAGAAGCAAATTCCTTTTTAATTTTATGTAAATTACCCATGTAAGGTCTTTGATTTCATTTATCTAAATATTTCAGAAGTAACCGCAACAGTATACTTTGACAGAGCAGATGACAATTGAACTTCTTTATGTATTTGTAACGCCGAGAAAATATCCAGTGCAATGTATGGGAACTACAATGAAAACCTAACTTTGCACTTCTGCTATAAAACTTGTCCTGTTAAACATTTTTAGTGCTGCACTACTAGAAAACTGCAACACTGGTATTGCACTGAATTCCCATCGAAATATACGTTAGAGAAGACTTGCACCAAGTTTCCTTAATCAAGCTGTCACAACAAAAATCGGTAAGAAAGGACCAAAAGGAAGTTTTTTCTCGGATATTAAGCATTAGAAGGCACACATTTTTCAAAGTGACAAGGATCATCGTGAAGGCTTGAAGTGGTAAAAATTTGGAATGTTTCCTATATGGCTCCTATATAAATCACAATTAACATTTAAGTTCTTACATAGATCTTGTAGTTCTTAACGAAATAACTAGAGTGTTACATTGTAATACGCACGAAAATACCCCAAAAGCACAAACATAGAAGTTGCATAAACTTCCATAATCGCGGTGAGTAAGTAAGTTCAATAACACATGTATGTAGGTTGCATAATGAGCAATCGCTATCTGCCTCAAGTGTGGTCAGCGACTAGGATATGCATAAACTCAAATGTGAATTGACTCACCGACCAACCTAACTGCCTTCTGCATGTAAAAGCTAAAACATACAAAGGCGATCATAAACTAACTTCTGTTTGGTTTAGCTCAAATTACAAAGTAGCGGCAAGGTATGAATGAAATCGTAAAGGTGGAAAACTGCAACGCAAGCTTTGTTTATTGAATTGTAATTAAGCGATGTCAATTGGTTCTCATGCAATTATTGTAAACTAAGCACTTTAAGCATGGGACCCAACTCATGTCAACCAGGTAATTTTTAATATAAATAAGATGAGAAATGGTAAAATAAAGGCACTTTTTGATTGACATTAGTTCAAAGTATACGGAGTGTTTTGATTTGCTTTCCCGAAGTAGACATTGGAGTCAAAGCTGTTCTTAGCAGCTCCGGTATACTATTTAGAGCTAGCGCTGACATAGCCGCTCTTCAGGAGTCAAAGCTGTTCTTAGCTGCTCCCAAGACTCAGCGTTGGATTTTCATTATCAGTGTGCGTGTATCGTGTATCTTGTACCACGGCATCTACATTTATTGTTTTATATGAGTCTAAGGAGTATAAGTCCATATATGAAGAATTTACTGCTTGAATATAAGTGCTATAAACGTGAGAGTCTGGGACTATAATTCCCAGAGAATTGTTATCATACATAATATTTCTATATCAGGGAATTTAAATATGGGAGTACAGCTCTTGGGAAGTATGTTCATATATCAAGCTTCGTACCAAAAGTCAATTTCAAATCAACCCTTATATAAGACTGCGGGGAATAGGTAATTTCAGTTAGAATTCATTTTCGATATCAACACTCATATATGCAATCAGTATTTTGTGAAGTTTTCTATTGGATCAAGGGGATCACTTGGAAATTGTGTTCCACCAAAGAAGCTAATAGGAGGTGATAAAGTGTCATGTTGTGGCATGCGGATACAAAGCCGAGGAAAAGTTTAATATACTACCCTCCTTTGCATGAGCAGTTGGTTAAGAACAGTTAAATTAGAATTACAATAACGAATTTGATGGATGAGTGGTAAAAAATAAAAAATCCGGTACATATCATAGGAAAGTAAGAAAAAATGATGCAGGATATCAAAAACTTCCACCAACGTTTATTGGCCCCAGTATTGCTCCACCTTCAGTGCTGTTTACTACTATGCTACCACCACTAAGCATACAACAGATAGAGAGCTCAAATGAGGTAAAAACCTGACCATGCACACAATTTGCTTTCATTCCCAGTAGCTCCCACAGCCTCACCCACCAGCTTCTCTCACACTCGCCCCGAATATTTCTAAAATCTCTACCTCTGTTTCAGAGAAACGGTGGAGTCGGCCCAATCGTGTTTTCATAATCCTGTCGTAAAATGCAGTCGAGCATTACAGCAGAAATATAATTTTGCGGCTCAACCAGCACTTTGCAAGCTTGTCGGCTGGACCTAAACACCCTTAATTGCACTACCAACAGAATCTCGGTAATAGTGTCATAATTGCTTCCAATTATCTAATTAATGCGAACTCGCTGCTTCATTTCTATTATACATAAATTTCAACCTTCGTTCTTTTTCTCAAGGAAAAACTCATCCGAGAACAGGTCGAGTAATTGGTTTCTCTCTACCTCCAGGTACCAGTAAGAAGGAAGAATAATTTGACCGAAAAAAGGGAATTCTGTTTTTCGTTTGGTCGTGATCGTGAGATCTACCTATGTCGAATATTTCAGATAATTGTCAAATCTAACTTTATACAAATAAAGGTTATAACGTATCGAAGTGCTCTTTTGTTATTGTTGTTTTTTTTTTTGTTATAACAATCATTAAAAACGCTTAGTGATTCAACAAGGTCCATCGAGCCGGATATGGAAAGGGCAGATATTCAAACAGTGAGAATAATTTAGCAAGCGAACATTGAATTGATTGGAATCAAAAAACGGATATCAGTGAAGCAGTCGAAACCAACGGGGATAAATGGACTGAAATTCAGATAAGTATAAAACTGTCTTTATTAGAAAATTATTTTGCAAAATTTGATAATGATCAAACCTGTATCGAGCAATTGGGTGACATCAGTTAAGTAGAGCATAGGAACAAATTTGAAAACATTTACTCCTCGTTGAAAGAAAAGCTTCTCACTTTGAAAGCAAGCTCCTCGCGTCCGGATTTTAAAAGCTACGCGTCTTCCAGTCAAAGTAATTGAACCAGTAAACCCGAGCCGGTTTTACCTACAGTAAAATTGCCAAAATTCGAAGGCTGCTATTCGAAATGGTGCGATTTTATGAATATGTTTAAGACGGTGGTGGATGATGACTCTCAGCTATCAGGTGTTGAAAAATTTTAAATCCTTCGATCTTGTTTGGCTTACACAGCATCAAGTGTCATTCGATCATTAGAATGGACCAACGAAAATTATCAAAAAGCACTTGAGTTATGGAACAAGGGATATAGAAACACTCGACTAATATTTGGTGCTCACATTAAGGAAATATTAAAGCCCCTCCTGTGAATAAGGGTTCTATTCACCAACTGCGAAATTTGGTGGATTTTATCAGTGGAGAAATGAGAGAACTTCAGTCCTTAGGTTCCAAGGAACAAATTGCTGAGGTGGTTTTAATAAATATAATGGCTTGAAAGTTAGATTCCGGAACCAGAGCGAGGTGGGAAGAGTTAGCAGACTTAAATGATATACCAAAGTGAAACAAATTCGTAGAGTTCGTTAAAAAAGGGTGCCAAACGATGGAACATTTACATGGAACACAATTCCGCCATAACAATTTCAAGCTCTACGATTACTAGAAAACGCGACAATACAGGGAGATTACTTGCGGGTATTTTCACTCAATCACCAAACAGAGGCTGCTGCTTTTGCCAAAGGAGCGACTATTTCTTTTCCAAAAGCTCACAATACTTAAACTTGACTTCGAAGTTAAAATACAAGCTTATTAAGCGACTCAAACTGTGCATTAACTGTTTAAGAACAGGCCACAGCTTAAAAGATTGTAAATCTTCATCTTGTTTGAAATGCTCCCAACGTCATCCAACCACTCTTCACTTCAATTCTCCATATCGTTCAGAATCAGCACCTATAAATATTCAAACTGTTACCGAAGTTAACAAAGGGAACCGTTTCAATCCAAAGTGCCCTTCAAACTGTTTGTCGGCAACCAATCGAGAAACTGCAATCAATGGGAAGGATATAATAATCGCGACAGCAGTAGTAAATGTAAGCCGTTCTACAGGAGTCAAGACGTCATGCAGGATTCTGCTTGATTCGGCATCCCAATCACATTTCATTACAGAGCGGCTTGCACAACTAATGAATCTGAAAAAGTTTAGATGCAACTCTTCAATTTTGGGAAATGGTTCAATTGAAACTAACGTCAACAAAAAGGTTCATATAATCATCCAATCACGTGACACCGCATTCAAAATAATGACAGAGGCCTTGGTACTTAAAACTTCATCGAGATAAAAGACTGGATGATTCCTGATAATATCAATCTCGCGGAACATAACTTCAATCAACCTGGTCGTATCGATTTGTTATTAGGAGCAGAGTTCTTCATGCCATTGATGTGCGTTGGTCAAATAAACTTGGGAGCTCAAAGACCGGAATTGCAAAAACTCTGTGGTTGGGTAGTTTCAGGTTCGACTCATTTTCGAAACCGTCAGGACAATACATTCACCTGTATAGCCGTAAATAAAGCATTACATGATCACCAGATTGAGAAGTTGTTGAGAAAACTCTGGGAAATTGAATAGGTGCAGAATTATACCAAACCGTTGGCTTTGGACTAAAGGAGATGTGAAGTGTATTTCAGAAACACGGCTTGTAGGAACGCAGAGGGAAGATTCATAGTTAGGCTTCCATTCAAGGAGAACTCTGAGAATTTAGGTCAGTCATTGGACCTGACAAAACTGCGATTTTCTTATTAACAAAGGAAGTTTGATATAAATCCAGAATTCAAAAGCTCTTATGAGGATTTTAAGAAGGAGTACGAAGAGCTAAAGCACATGGAACACTGCGAACAAACCACATCAAAATCCAAGATGTACTACATGCCTCACCATGGGATCGAACAGGCATCAGGTGCATTACAAAAGTTAAGGTTAGTGTTCTATGCGTCTGTAAGACAACATCTAGAAAATCCTTGAATGATATTCCTATGCTAGGACCAGTAGTGCAAGAAGATTTGTTCTCCATGCTTGGTAAACATCAATACGTTCTTACTGCAGACATTATCAAAATGTAACGTCAGATTTTAATTCATCCTGATGATACAAGCGTCCAATCGATACTTTAGCAAAACCAGAATTCAGGTTAAATAAAATCATATCGGCTAAATACAGTTGCATATAATACCGCTTCTGCACCATATTTAGCATCGCGATGTATTAAAGAACTAAGTTCACTTCATAAAGATGAATTCTCAATTGCGTCAAAGATTTTGGAGCATGAAATGTACGTAGATCACGTTTTGACGGATGCCAATTCAACAGAACAACTAAATGAAATTCGTAGTCAACTGAGTAAATCACTACTACTAAAGGCCGGCATGAGTATCCATAAGTGGTTTCGAATGAGATTCTCATGAAGATTGACAGCATCACTCACCAACAACTCACAGTAATTAAAGACGGTCAAATTACTAAAACTTTAGGCATAAGATGGCAGCCGAATACTGATCAGTTCCTTTATTATGTAGAAAAAGACAAGAGTATCCGAAAGGCAACAAAGCGTGCGGTCCTCTCTGTAATTGCATCGCTATTTGATTCTTTAGGACTAATCAATCCAATCATTGTATTTGCTACGATATTCATGCAAGAGCTTTGGAAGCTAAAATAAGAATTGGGATGAATCGCCACCATTCGATCTACACTCTAAATGGACGAAATATCTAGACAATCTCGATGACATCGACAAAATTAAAATCAACCGTTTTGTAATGAGCGATTCTTGTTCAGACATATATCTTCACGGGTTCTCAGATACTAGCCAGTCAGCATACGGTGCGTGCGTGTTTCTACGTGTAATAAATACATCAGGTCAGATCAACGTAATCCTATTGTGCGCAGAATCCCGAGTGCTAAACGCGAAAACCCAGACTCTTCCTCGCTTGGAATTATGTGGTACAGTTCTATTAATTGAACTGATCCATAAAGTCATCATCTCATTTGAAATCGAATTCTCTGATATACATTGCTGGATAGAATCAACAGTAGAATTATCGTGGATCGCTGGTTACCCATCAGTTTGGAATGAGTTTGTTCCCCATAGCGTGTCAATCTTTCAGCTTAAATCAGAATGCCAATTCGTCAAATGGAAACATATCAGTATTCATGAAAACCCTGCGGACATTCTCTGGAGAGGAGCTCGTCCCGATCAGTTACGACGAAGCAAATTATGGTTTCATGGTCCACTTTTCTTGTCTAAAACAGAAAATGAGTGGCCCAAAACCGACTTAGTCACACCGGTACTTTTTGAAAGAAAAAAGGAAGGTGTTCCGTCTCGGAACAATATTTTAAAATATATAAATAAAAAAGCAAATCAAAAAACCCTCACTAGAAATATCTTCCAGGCATGCCTGTACTCAATCGGGCCTTTGAGGTTTTCCTTTTCCTTCTTTAGTATTGCCTGTATTCTTTAGGCCTTTGGATTTTTATACCTGAAAAGGAAAACAAAACAAATTTATTAATAATAAAAACAAAAAGTAAAAGTCTCTGATCATTACGATCTGAGACACTTACATGAAAAGTTTACTCACTTAGCCGTGGAATCCGACTCCCACGATACACAGCATTCCTCCTCGAGAGCCGCAGTACCATCAGTACTTACAAGCTGAAGATATAAACATACAAATACATTAACAAAAATAAATAAATAAAAATAAGGAAAAATCTAACCATTTCACGGCTACTGTAGTCAGCATCCAGTGAGATTTGTGTCACAGGCAACTGGTGCGTTGTCTTCTTCTTCCATTTACTAATGGATATCTCCACTACGCCAACGACAACGAAAAATCTCCATGACGACGCGCTGCTACTGCATAGCGTCAAAGCAACGGCGACCGTCAGACGCACAGATCCTATTATATTCCCGGCTAGAAATAGCGAGCTGTTGGGAGTAGCAAATCACTTGCAAATTGAGCGGTCAACAAGACAGATCGGAAGCGATAAACTGATATTAAGTCTTGACTAACCAACAAGGGTAGAATTGAACCCTGTCATTTACTAATTAAATATATTAAATCAATTATATTTTTCAGCACCCCCAAGCTAAGGTAGTTTTGAACATGGTAAAATTAATGAACAGTGTTTTTACCCCAATTAGAAATTCTTTCTAATATCGTTTTTTTATATTTTACAGGTTCAAAGTAAAGTGGATTAACAGCGGCGTTATTTATTTAAATTTTATTATTTTTGCCAGAATTATTATTTGTATTATTTTGTTTGGTTTCATTATTTTTATAATTTTCGTTTTTCTTATATTTTCATTTTTTGTTTGTTTGTTTATAAGTAGCGAGTAAGCATTGGATAAATAGGTTAAGGCATATTTTGTGAGGAAATAAAAATATATTGACATTTGAAAATATTTTGTGTACACCAGTCTTATCCACCATACCGGCACCTCCCCTTTCTATGTAAAGCCCATATTGGGACTTAACAAAAGGGCACATATTATTAGTTAAAGCAACAAATGACCTCGTAGCATCTTGAAAATTCATCAATTTATATAGAAAATTGATAAGAACTTTCGCACATATATTTAAATTCATGAGTGGATGCAGAAATCCAAAGCTCAGTACTTCAAACGAGTTGGAGTTAGATGAATTGTCATCAGGAGAGAAACTAATAATAAAAGTGGTCCAAAACTGATACTATAAATCCAAAATCGAAGCGCTAAAAAAGAAAAAGCAAATCTTCGGTTCCAGCCACATCAAATCTCTAGATCCGTGTATTGATAATGATAACTTAATCCGGGTTGGCGGTGGCCGTCATCATGCCAATATTTAATTTGATGCTAGACATCCCATTTTGCTACCTCGAACACATGCGTTTGCGAAAAGCCTTATATGCTACCTTCATGAAAAAAACATGCATGTCGGATGCCTCACATTGCACAATATAAACAGAAAATACTTTACTGCAAATGATGGCAACGCTACCCAAAGAGCGAGTACAACCAACTCATTCATTCGCGCACGCAAGAGTGGACTAGTGTCGACCATTCACAATCAAACCATTCAATAGATCGAAATCATTGATGAAAGCTTATTTTGCCTTATTCATCTGCTTCAGCACGAAGGCCGTTCATTTAGAACTGGCGACAAATCTTTCAACAGATTTGTTCATAGCGGCCTTGAAACGGTTTATCGGAAGACGTGGAAAGTGTTTCGCAATCACAGCAGACAATGCTACTAATTTTGTTGGCGCTAAGAGGGAATTGTCAGAGTTAAGGAGACTATTCCTCAGTGAAAGCCACATCGACACTGTCAAGGAATTCTGTCAAACCGGAGGCATTCGTTGGCAATTCATTCCTCCAAGACCTCCCCACTTTGGTGGTTTATGGGAGGCCTTAATCAAGAACGCAAAACTGCTTTTAGTAAAGACATTGAGAAAAAAACCTATGAACTACGAGGAATTCAATACAATGATAATTCAAGTCGAATCAATTTTGAATTCAAACCCTCTAACTCCAATATCAACTGATCCGAATGATCCAACATGGCTAACTCCAGCACATTTCTTGAGTGGTAGAACTATGGAGTCAATACCAGAACCAAACATAACAGACGTGAAAACATCTCGACTATCCCGGTGGCAGCACGTATGTAGGTTACAACAGATCTTTTGGCAAAGTTGGAGCCACGAATATTTATATACCCTCCAACAAAGTCACAAATGCAGTAACTTACATAAGAACAACATCAGTTGTACCCTGGTCCTACTGAAAGAGGAAAACCACCCTCCTTGTACTTGGATACTTGGAAGAATAACAAATGTCCGAGGATTGCGTTCTAAAGCCGCAAGTTTAAACCTGTCAGTTCTATCTAATACTTATCATGTTATCGCCCTTACTGAGACCTTCCTACTTTATTCTGTCAATAGTGCTGAGTTATTTGATAGTCGATATGAGCTCTTTCGTCCAGACAGGAATAATGAGGCCATGGGGATAGTTCTTTACAGGCAACTCGTTTTAGTCAAGGTGAGTCTGCATACGAGGACTTATGGGTTTGGATTATATTTAATAACTTGAACTTATATGTTTGATGCGTATATATTCATCCATACTCTTCTTATTAAATTTATGACGAAATTTTCACAAATATAAATAGTGTTTCCCAAAACGCTGAAAGCAATGCTATATTTTTGATCCTCGGTGACTTTAATCTTCCCACCTGGTGGGTTGCTGATGCGGCCAATATTATGGGAATAGATGACCTAAATAATCGAACAACGTTTTCTTTGTCAACTTTTATGTCTTTTTGCCAAGTTGAACAATTTAACTGTATTCCGAATAGCAATCAGAGGTATCTGGACCTAATATTATCTAATGCAGATTTGGGTAATATTGCTGTAACTCAACCCTTCTATTCCTTGTTTCGTATTGATAGCATTATACTCCTCTTCTCGTTGAATTCAAAATAAAGAAAGTACCCAAGCTTCCTGAAAAAAACAATAAGCGCTTATTTAAGCGGGCTGACCATGATGCTAACAGCAACTTTCTCTCCAATATAGATTTCTCGCCGTTACAACATCTAGACGTGAACCAAGCCTTAAAAATATTTTATAGTCACCTTAATAATGGCAATGGAGAATTTCATTCCCGAATAACGAAAAATCGGAATAAATATCCAGTATGGTTTTCTCGTGACTTAATTTAAGCTATTAGACTTACAACTTTTAGTTACTTGCGCAATAATTTAAAAAGTAAAATTAGAGAGTGTTATGATAAATATATTTTAGACACTGAAAACTGCATATCCTCTAACTCTAAGGCTTTTTGGTATTATGCTAAAAGCATGAAGCTCTCTGGCTCCTATCCTAGGGAAATGCATTACGATGGAGCGTCTGCTGATAAACCTGAAAGTATTTGTAACTTAGTTGCAACTTACTTGCAAGCTACACAGTAAATATTTTTCTAGTTAAACTTAACTAGAGCGTAATCCAGTTAAGAAATACCACTGGATACGTAGTTGAATTACACTAGATTGACTGTACAGCATCTGTTCACATCTAGAATCCATTCAACTAATACTAGGTTCTATTAATATTTGTTGTTTAACTAGTTCCAGGTAAGAAATATGACAATCTAGTTAAATTGACGAATATTCTGGTATTCCAGGAAACAGATTATTCCATTTAAATGGACAGTAATCTAGGTGACTGAAAAAAGGGAATAAGAGTATTCTAAATTGTTTCCTCAACAAGATTTCCCAAATTATAATAAATTTGAAACTTTGTCCCTCAACAGAACTTTAAAAACCATACCACTGGCGGTACATTTATCATCCATAAAATTTGTTTTGTTTGCAACTTTGTATATAAACATCAACGCCTTTCTGTGTGCACGTTCTGCAATTTAAACAGATCCCTCTCCTTCTTCCGCCTGCAAACTGCATTTTACACTCATTTCGTCATATGAATTTGTTGTTTGCGTGAACAGTGCGGCTTTAACAAGTTCTAGTTAAATCTGCGTACTTCTAGTCAAAATTAATACCACGTCAACAGATTTTACATTGTTACTGCTTTTTCTATCACTTGGTGTTTGATTCGAATAGAAGTAAGTCCTGCAAAATTATGAGGAGTGAGCATTTCAATAAATTAATTAAAATATTTGAGCCTTATTAAGTTTTTTCTTTATTTACTTATATATTGGCTCGACGTCTATAAATTCATATAAACCTGTTGGAGAGGGTGTAAATCCTAATTCTTTTATTCTTATGTAGATGATGCTTACGGTCGAGTACGTACCAGTAAATACCAGTATTTCTAAAAATCACCAGTAACATACCAATAACAAGAACTATATGCCAATTATCCATAAATCTCTATTGGAAAAGCATGAATTATTAAAACAGAAGACTCATTTTTATATCTATTATACATATACATATTTCTTAACAAAAATATTTTCAACTTAGATGTGTTTTA
Source organism: Dioctria linearis (assembly GCA_963930735.1). Lineage (NCBI taxonomy): Eukaryota > Metazoa > Arthropoda > Insecta > Diptera > Asilidae > Dioctria > Dioctria linearis. The sequence continues at coordinate 218,245,219 of OZ005742.1, read as the reverse complement.
CTCTATTTCACAAGTTGATTTAAATTAGTTTGCTTTATTTGGAGTAATCGCTTCGCTATGCAATATGTTTATATCACCTTTCAAAATGCTCATTTGCACAATTTAAATTAATTATTTTTATTAATTTCATGAAAACTAGAATTGACCAATGAATTAAGATTAAACACAGAGTATGGAAAAGAAGCTTGTTTAAATGGCAAAAAATATGCATAAAAAAGTTTTCGAAGTTAAGTGTGCTATATTGCTAGTGTAGTGAGCGTAACAGGTAAAAGCCCGAATGTGTTCAAAGGTACGAATATGAAGATCTAACGTCTTCCCGTGGCTGTGAGTGAACGCTTTTGCATTGCAGGTGATGGACGACAGGAACAATCCCTAGAAAGAACGAAAGAAGGTGTCGAGTGAAATGAATGCTTGAGATAGGAAAAAAGGAGCTAGAAAGTGTGAATGCGTTTGTTATCCGTTGTCCTTCCTAAAATATCCTGGTAGAATGTAGGATATGGAATCTTAAGGTGAATCGCAGGCCATGTCGATTTAATTCGCTGATGGGCACGGCCACAGGTTGATGTGTTTTTCTAATTTGGTTTTGATATGATAAATGTGGCGTAACATCGACTTGTTTAGATTCGTCATGTAGCGATTATAGTTCAAGTGTGGGGTAAACCCCAGCAGAAGTGTTTTGAAACTGATTCAGAAATATAGAAAATTAAAAAAAAAGTGATTTATTTTATGCGAAACAACTAAATTGTGCAGTGAGGCGTAGTGTATGAAACATATTCATACATAGTAAATACATATATATATGTTTAAATATAAATTTGTGATTTTCGGATTTTGTGTTTATGAAAGTGCTCATACAGTGGAATAAGTGAGAAACTAGGAAGTTAAAAAGACTTACATACAAGCGGACAAGGTATTGCAGAAAAAGTTAAAGGAGTATAGGACATTGAAGACACTTAATAAGGAAGAAGAAAAAATAAGTAAGAGTAGAGTGGTTAAGTTCTATATATATATATTTAATACAATTATTATTATTACTTATTAAATTAGTATATGGACACAAATATATATAGTAGTGTAAATAAAAACGTCGATATTCTGCACCATAAAGAACATTAGAGTAATATAGTTAATATAGTTAAAATAAAGCCACAATTAAAGTATTTATAATTTAAAACGATAGGGTTAAATATTAAATTTCTTTACATTATCATGAATGAAAATCAGTCCAAGAGTGTAGAGACAGAAGTGGGGAAGGTTCACCAGAAACGGCAGTAGCAGCGATCTCTCTCATTGAGCTAGAGTTGCTTAGATGGGAAAACGATTTAAAAAAGAGAAAGCTCTACGAGAAAAGGAGAAATGTGCCGGTTGCAGTTGCAGCGCCAGTGTAACGACAAAGCAGAATGATGCTTCAAATTCCTTCATCGATTCAAATCTAATGAAGATCGGGATAAATGAAATTAAAACTTTAATAAATGAATTCAATCCGTCTCAAACTCTCAAGCCACAGGTACTGCGAAGAATTGGATAGAGTCTATTGAGGGTCTAAAATTGTTATATGGGTGGGACGATAGAACTGCTCTTTTTATGCTATTCTGTGTTTGGGCGGAGCCGCCCATTATTGGTACCAGCCAAAGCATGACGTAAAACATACCTTTTTGGAATTTAAGGCTGAACTGCTTCGTACTTTTCCTACCGGTCAGAACGACACCTCCATTTAAAGCAAATCATGGAAAGTAAAAGATCATCAGGCGAACCCATTGAAGATTATGTTTACCAGGTAGCAACGCTCACGAAAAGAATTAACTTGAACGAAACATCAACAATTAAATACATCATATGAGGGTTATTAAATCAAAGCTTGATAAATGTGCTGATGGCCTAAAATTGCGAGACGATACCAGACCTTTTAAAAACTGTTAAGGATTTCGAGGAAATTCAAAAACAAGGCCAAGTAAGACATCAGCTGACCCCAGTGAATCAACCCAGCACATCTAAAAGTTGGTCGAGGCAAAACGATAGATTCCATCCATTCGAACTTCGCAAGAATACCACACAAAATGGAAAAGAACATAGGGACGGATATCTTATTACTATTACTACTCAGAACGACGACAACAAAGGAAATCTACCTAAGAATAAATTAGTGTGTTTCAAGTGTAAAGAGCACGGGCATTACGCTAGGGATTGTACCTTCAAAAATGTACGATTCTTTCGTTGACAACAGAAGGGGCATGTATCGAGAGATTGTAAAATAAAACAGGTCTCAACATTGAGTGCAGCAAGGAATTTTTAGAAGGTGAAGAAGATGAATATCATAAAACTATTTACATCGAGGATGAACCAAATTGAGATGGATGAGGTAAATATAGACCGTACTACAAATAAACATCATAAAGTTATGCTAATCAGTCTAATTAATGAAAAAAACTGAAAAAAAAACTGATTTGGTAAAAATGAGAATAAATTTAAAAGAGAAAAAAAATTATACGGTACCATCCGTATAAAGTAACATACGGACTGAAGTCAGTTCTAAGGCAGCAAGTTAACGAATTATTACTTTTGGATGTCTTACAGCCATCCCCTTCTGAATATGACAGCCCTGTATTATTAGTACGGAAAAAGAACAAGGTCGATATTCCTTGTGCGTGGACTGCAGGAGGATAAATGCAATTACTCAAAGGGAAACTTTTCCAGTCCCAAACATTGAGGAAACATTGAATATGTTAGCAAACAAAACGATATTTACAACGCTTGATTTGCTTAGTGGATACCATCAAGTACCAGTGGAAGAAGACAGTAGATGTCTGACAGCCTTCGTGACACCAGAAGGACATTACGAGTATAAAAGGGTCCCTTTCGGCTTGACTAATGCGCCAGCGTTTTTTATGAAGTTGATGGCACAAGTAACCCGATCAATGGAAGCAGGTAAGGTTATTACCTTTATGGATGACATTTTGGTTACGTCAGTAAGATTCGAAGACAATATTGCGACTATCAAAGAATTTCTAATCGAACTCCGGAGGGCAGGCCTCACTTTAAATCTGAAAAAAAACGATTTCTTTAAAAAGCATATGATGAAGAAAATGTGAATAAAACTGTAAACTGAAATGTAAATGAATTTGTTTTATTGAACTCGCTTGAACTATTCCTATGCACAGGTACTCTCTGTCTTGGTCAAAAATGAAGTGAACGATTCTAAATTCTGAAGTATGAACAGAACGCAAAATAGAGTGAGACAATAAAACGATTGTGTGAGTTTTGACAATTATTAAATTCAAAGCTACCAAAGTTATGGAGTGAAATTACAATAGCAAGTAGGTACACTAGTGAGCAAAAATGTAGTACATTGAGTTATGAAAATTACTTGGAATATTTTAAATTGGTAAAGTAGAGCCAGATTAAAATGATGAATTTATATAATTCTAAGCATACTCCCCCGATTAAGAGGAATCTTAACGACTAGACTGGGAGCTTAGATAATTTTGTAATCGGCCTTTTGACTTCTCCTTGCACAGTTCTCATGGTGGCAACCTGAACTAAACTATCATCGCCAGGGTATGTATTTGTGATTCGTCCAAGGATCCATTGTGATGGTGGTAAGTTGTTTTCCTTAATGAGGACTAAATCTCCAACTTGTAAGTTGCCTTTTTTTCTGCCATCTGGGTCGTTGTTGAAGTGTTGAGAGGTACTCAACATGCCAACGCTTCCAAAATTGTTGGTGAATTTGTTGTAACAGTCGACAACGTCCTTGTAAGGATATTGATGATACATTTCCTGGAGCTTCCGCAAGCGCCTTGAGAGGCTTTCCTAAGAGAAAACGGGCTGGAGTCAAAGCATCGAGCAATGAAATGTCGTCGTCCATTGGTGATAAGGGTCTGGAGTTAAGAAGGCCCTATATCTGGATCAAAAGCGTGTTCACATCCTCGTAAGTCAACTTTGTCTCCCCAATTGTTCTTCGTAGAATCTTCTTGACAGAGGGAACTCCAGCTTTCCAGATACCACCAAAGTGCGGAGCTGATGGGGGATTAAAGTGCCACGAAATGCTGTTAGATGACAAAAAGTTAGAAATTAATACATTTTCGTACAGTGTAGATACAAATTGTTGAATCTCTTTTAATTTTCGATTTGCTCCTACAATATTTGTACCATTATCACTGTAGAGGTTAGATGGAATGCCCCGTCTTGATGCGAATCTCTTAAGACATCCGATGAAGGTCACAGAAGTAAGGTCCCCTGACAGCTCCAGATATAAAGCCCGTGTGCTGAAGAAGACGCATACTACGAGCTAACCCTTTGCTGTACGACCTCCTCTTCCTTGGCCTAGGAGCAGTGAAAATGGGCCAGCGTAATCAACACCGACGTTCTCAAAGGCTCTATATGCACCGAACCTCTTGCTTGGTAAGTTGGCCATCAGTTGTTGAGACCTTGCAGCTTGATGTAGTGCACAACTTATGCATTGTTTGATGTGTCCTTTGATTACAGCTCTGCGAGACAGAATCCAGTACTTTTGACGAGCAATATTGAGTAACATTGAAGTCCCAGCATGAAGGGACTTCTCGTGCATGTAAGCGATTAGATGCAGAACAAAGATGTGGTCCTTTGGAAGGATTGCTGGATGTTTCGACTCATATGAACGAGCTGAGTTCTCAAGCCTTCCTCCTACAGGAAGTATGTCTGATGAGTCCAGGAATGGAGTGAGGGTTAAAATACGACTTGACGACTGAATCAGTTTCCTTGGCCTTAAAAGATTGATTTCCTTACTGAATGCATCTGCTTGTACCCATAACAAGCAAATGCGAAAGGCCATCCTTAGGCCGTCCACTTGGTTCTATTCTTCTTAAATGATCTGCAGTTCCTCATGAATTGAAAGCATCTGGCTAACAGCCGTATAATTTTGTTCAATGATGAATATGTTTGGAATAAGGTGGTCAACATCTCATTTGTTATCTCACAATGGAAGGTTTCCAAGTAACGTTCCCTCTGCTCTTTGTTTACAACATCCAAGTCAGATGAGGGTGTAGCGGTCGTGCCGATCTTACTTTTCCAATTATGTTTAAGCCAGCATGGTCCATGCCACCAAAGCCTTGATTTCACTAAATTAGGGGAATATAATGCCCTTGAATCTAGGTCAGCCGGATTTTTGGTTGATGCAATGTGATTCTAGTGTTGTCTTGGAAGAATTGACAGGATTGTTGATGTTCGATTACCAATAGAGCTTTTCCATTTTCTAGGATGAGTAGACAGCCACGATAGTACTACTGTTGAATCAGTCCACGCAAAGCATTGATGTTGTACATTTAGCGTGGATTTAACAAAAGTCATGAGGTTAGCTAAAAGTACAGATGCACACAGCTCTAGTCTCGGCATTGATACTTGTTTGATGGGTGAAACTCTTGTTCTTGCCGCTATGATGTTGACTCTAACAATGCCTTCTGGATCTATGCTTCTGCAATAAATAATAGCCGCATATGCTGACTCAGACGCATCTGAGAAACCATGCAATTCCATATTGTTGCTCTCAGTAGGAATCCATCGAGGGATGCGAAGGTCCTTTAATGAATGTAGATCATTTCGTAATTTGTGCCATTTTTCACTAAAGTCAGTACAAACATCATCCCAATGATAATTCTTCAGCCATAACTGTTGAAGTAGCATTTTAAATGTGACAGCGACTGGTGAAATGATTCCTAAGGGATCAAAGATCCTACTTGATTCAGACAATATAATCCTTTTAGTTGCGTCAGAATGATTTGGTAGCGATACATCAAAAGTGAAGCAATCCTGACTTGGCATTCACTTGAGGCCAAGTACCTTGATGCTCTCCTCAGGATGTTCATCAATTCTCATTGAGAGTGTTTCGCATTTTTCCATTGCGATAGAGTTCAAAAATTGTGTAGATTTGGAGGCCCATTGCGTAATGTAAATCCTCTTCCTTGAAGTAAGGCTGTAAGTTGATCGTACAATTACGGGGCTTCACATTCATTCGATGCTCTACCCATTAAGTAATCTACATAGAAATTGTCCTTAATAGCAGCCTCAGCCAATGGAAATTGTCCCTTGAAGTCGATTGTCAGCTGTTTTAATGACCGCGTTGCTAGAAAGGGTGCTGGTGATGTCTCATATGTAACTGTGGTAAGTTGCAAATGTTGGATTGGCTCGCTTGGATGATTTCGCCAAAGAATCCTCTGGTACTTTCTATCACGTCGATCTACCATTATCTGCCGATACGTTTTCTCTATATCAGCAACGACAGCTACTTTGAAAGTTCTGAACGACAATAGGATCGGAAGCAAGTCTCTCTGTATTTTTGGACCAACTAGCAGTCTTTGATTAAGTGATATACCAGTGGATGTCGACGCTGATCCTTTGAAGACAACTCCAACCTTAGTGGTTGTACTCGCCGGTTTAAGTACAGCGTGGTGTGGAAGATAAGCTTGCTCGACTGGTGCTATTATCATAGAGGTAGAAATCTCTTCTAAATGTCCGAGTGTCTTGTATTCTGACATAAAATTTAAGTATTCGGCCTCGAGCTGCGGGTTGTGTTGAAACTTTCGTTCCATTGCCTTTAAGCAAGACGTTGCTACGTTGAGTGAGGATCCTAACAGGCGAGTAGGTTCCTTCAATGGCAGTCTGACTACGTACCGACTTGTAATAGTGAGTAGAAGTGAAAAATGATTCGCAAAGCTCTTCTTCCTCTGTATAATTTTGAATTATTGTGGGTATTTCTTCAAGTTCCCAGAACTTGCGTAATGTTGAATCAATATCACACACATCTGAATGTAGGGTTGTAATAAGCTGTGAGTGCCTTTCATGGTCCGTTTCATATTGCACTGACCCTGATATAACATATCCAAATATTGTACTCTGTAGTATTGGGAGGTCAGGCGAAATGTATTTGCGCCCATCTTGTAAAATGAGTGCAAAGTATTCAGCGCTCAGCATGAGATCAATTTTTCTTGATTGATTGAATTGCATATCTGCTAGAGTATGCTGTTTGATGACATTCAAATGTTTCATACTAAATGTTCTCGAAGGTTGTGGTGCAGTCAGTTTATCTAGAATATACGCTTGCACTAACAACCGATTATGTGAGGGTAGTCTTGAAAATAGTGATACAACAAGTTTGCCTCTTGTTACTGATGTTGGCACTGAAGCCAACCCATAAACTGGGACTTTTGCCTTTTCCCTATGTAGGTTCAAACTTTGGACACATTCTTCTGAAATGAATGATGCCTGCGAGCCTGAATCCAACAGGACTCGACATGGCTGTAATCTACCACCTGAGTCTAATATATCAACAACCGCTGTGGGAAGAATAATGACTTTGTTATGATTTGCCTTGAAAGTAGTGTACGAGTTTAACTGTGACATAGGGTGCTTGTTCCCTGGCAAGTTGAATTCTGCTGTTGTGTGGTTCAATTTGATTACAGTGGATTGCGTATTGGATGCGGTTGATTGATTGAGACAGTGAGTCTTGGAATGTGCTGAAGATATGGGCTGAGTGTCCGCGTTATGCAAGCTCGGGTGATGCGATTGTTTGCAGTAATGGCATCGAAACTTTGAATTACATTTGGTTGCTGAATGGCCTTGAGCGAGGCCGTTGAAACACAAGGATTTTTTTCCGACACCCCGACATCTTTCTGATACTTCCATTCCTTTATATTCAGGACATTTGAAAAGATGGTGACCTTGTGAAGACTTTATGCACCTAGTGGAGGTGTCTACATGATGGTTACGAACTAGCTGAGAGGACGTGTTTCTCTTTACTATAGGATCGCAGGTTTCTAACGCATCACATCGTTTATTTAGGAATTCGAGGAATGTATCAAATGAAGGAAAGTCCTTGTTAGGAGATTCCTCCGCCCAACCCTTGCGGCTGTCTGGATCAGTTTTGCTTAAGACGAGATAAATGAGCCAAGGATCGCGCTTAGCCGCATCTTCTCCTAATACTTTAATACCACGAATCAACTCATCAGATGTGTTATCCAAGCGTCGTAATGATGATGCTGAGGTTTGAGAAAAAGTTGGCTGGGCTAGAAAGGCCTTTATATATGCTGATACAATTTGTTGCCTTTTATCGTATCTCTTTACGAGTTTTGACCAAGCTTCAGAATAATTTTGACCAGTGATTGATAAATGCTTGATAAGAGCTGCGGCTTCACCTTGAATCAAGCGTTTGAGGTATTGCAGCTTATGGACTGCAGACAGGCCCTCATTACCATCGATGCTAGACTCGAATAAGTCTTTGAATGAAGGCCAATCCTTGTAATCCCCGTTAAAGGGTGGAATGTTGACCTTAGGAAGCTTCACTTGACTAGGTTGTGAAGGTGAATGTAGAGAGAAACCTTCGAAAAATGATTTCTGCTGTTCAACAAGCTTGTTCATTGTTGAATTAAGATTATCCGATTGTGGCCTTGCATTGGGATTATGGTTATCGATTGTCATACGCGCATTAAGGTGCTTTCGTAACATGGCCTTAGTGTCCATATACTTTTCTTCGAATGCTTCATATTCAGACTCCAAACCATTTATTACTAATTTGTCATCAACGAGATTAAATTCCCTATCAAGTTCCTCTAACTTCTCTAATCGGGCTTGAATATCTTCTGGGGATTTATCCTGGGGAACATTATCCGCGAATCCCTTCAGTTTGGTTAATGAGCCCTTAATTCGGCCTCTTTCTACCTTTAATAATGCAGGGTCAGTCATATTTCGTACAGCTTAAAGTTCAATCAAATACACAAGATACTAAACTTTATCAATGCAATAAACGTAAAATGATAATGAAGCTAATTTGTTATGGTACACAGTGAATAACATTTTCAGTCAATTATATTTCAGATTATTTGGTTGTAAATCTATTTCGTTAAAATAAATTGCACAATTGTTAAATGAATGCCTAAATGTAATTGTCTGTCCTTCAGTGGTAACTAAATTTGAGATTCGCACAACATAACCACAATTCGATACCTTTGAAATGTCTACTTATGATATGTTACTAAATCCAGTTCAGATATTAATTTCTATGTCATCTCTTTGACAAAATGTATAATTTTGTATTCACACTGTGAGATTACCAGATCTAGTTCATTGATTAAATGCTGGAGCTATTTATCACACAATTGAGACTGCAATGAATATGCAATTCAAGTTACACGAACAAGGGCACTTCCATAATCGCCACAATGTATGTATATTGATAAAATAATTTATTGAAGAGCTTGATTTAATATATTAAAATTATTTTATTTATTGAAAGTACGTATGATTGTTATTCATTCAATATAAGTATGTAATACTTAGCTGATTTAATTTCAACAATTTAAACGCCTCATGAATAACCGTTCTTAGCTGGTTTATTGCATCAGAAAATGTACGCCTCTTAAATCGCTATTGACTTTGCATTTCCTTGCAATTGGTTTACTTAATTCCAGTTCCCTGGTTTCGGCACCAAAAAATGATGAAGAAAATGTGAATAAAACTTCTGATGAAATGTAAATGAATTTGTTTTATTGAACTCGCTTGAACTATTCCTATGCACATGTACTTTCTGGCTTGGTCAAAAATGAAGTGAACGATTCTAAATTCTGAAGTATGAACAGAACGCAAAATAGAGTGAGACAATAAAATGATTGTGTGAGTTTTGACAATTATTAAATTCAAGGCTACCAAAGTTATGGAGTGAAATTACAATAGCAAGTAGGTACACTAGTGAGCAGAAATGTAGTACATTGAGTTATGAAAATTACTTGGAATATTTGAAATTGCTAAAGTAGAACCAGATTAAAATGATGAATTTATATAATTCTAAACAGCATATAAAATTCTTAGGTCACGAGATATCAGAGTATGGAATAAAACCAAGCGTTGAGAAGACCATGGCGGTCGAAGCACATAAGCGACCAGAGAATACTCGAGAAGTCTTACAATTCCTAGGTCTTGCGGGATATTTTCGTCGTTTTGTGCAGGGCTTCTCTTCCATCGCTCAACCACTTAACAGGCTGTTGAGGAAGGGGAATAAATTCATTTGGTCAGAGGAGGCAAAAAGCTCATTCAATAAGCTAAAAGAGTTGTTGAGTCAAAGACCAATTCTTGCGTTATATGATTAGATTGCGGAACACGAAGTTCATACCGATGCAAGCAGCCATGGAATTGCAGGCATACTGATGCAACAAACGGGAGGAAATATGAGACCAGTATCATATTTTAGTCGATCCACAACCGCAGCAGAGTCAAAATACCACAGCTGCGAGCTGGAAGCCCTAGCTGTGGTGCAAACCCTAGAAAGGTTTAAGCATTACCTACTACATAGGAAATTTAAAGTGATAACTGATTGCATTTCGTTACGGAAAACGCAGGCAAAGATAGACTTAGTACCTAGGATAGGAAGATGGTGGTTGAAGGTAGCGGAATATGACTTTGAATTGGTGTTCCGACCGGCCAACAAATTAGCCCAAGCAGACGCACTTAGCCGATGCCCATCTCAGGATGCGAATGAAGCAACACACGTATTAAGTAAAATCTTGGTAATAGGCATTCCAGACGACGATTGGCTAGCAGTGATGCAAAGGGAAGATGCTCAAATTATCGAAATAAGGAAAGTACTAACTGTAGAAATTCTCCAAACCAATAAAAAGGATGGCATCAAGGTAAACTTCATATTAGAGAAAGGAAGAGTCTTTAAAAAAACGCCCAACGGAAATCGGTTTGTAATACCAAAAAGGGTTAGATGGCGGATAATTAGGTCAGCCCATGACGACAGAGGTCATCCTGGAGTTGATAGATCTCTAGAAATATTGAAGAAATATTTCTGGTTTCCACATATGAAGCCAGCTGTAAAAAAATATGTAGCCTCTTGAATAGACTGCCCTTACAATAAGGCAAGCGAAGATGAGAACAGGTACATACTACATACTCCAGAGCGACAAACAATACCATTCCACACAATTCAAATTGATCATTTAGGTCCGTATCCAAAGAGCAAGCGTAGAAATTTTTATGTTATCGGTATAGTGGATCCTTTTCCAAAGCTTGTCGTGCTCAAACCGGCTAGACAGGCCAATATCAAGGAAGTCATCAACTTATTAGATGAACTCAGCCAGTACTTTAGAACTGCGCAAATAATTATCACGATAGGGGTACCGCTTTTACCTCTAAGGACTTTGAGAAGTATTGTTACGAGAACTCAGTTAAGCATATTGCCACCACCCTGAAAACCCCACGTTCCAACGGCCAAATCGAGAGGTACTTCAGGACCGTAAAAGGCGCAATCGCCACTATGACACAGGACCAGAGGGCTGCGACTGGGATTGTAATACTAGAGCTATACAATGGGCTCTGATCACTTTAAGGAATTCAACTACAAATGTGACGCCGCACCAACTAGTACTGTCGTATAAACCACGAGACATCCTGCAAAACAAATTGCTTTTCGCCCTACAAGACACAATTGAAGAAGAGGAAGAAGAAAACTTACCAGTGCCCGAACTTAAAGAAAGAGTGCTAAAACGAATAAGGGAAAAACAACAGAAACAGGCAAGTAAATTTAACGAGACGCGTCAGTGCCCCAGACTATACAAAGAAAGAGACTTGGTGTTAATAAAACATGAGCCGGTGGCGACTGGAAATGCTAGAAAGGTACAGCCTAGATACAATGGCCCTTACGTGGTTAAAGAAATTTTATCAAATGACTCATATGTCATCAAAGATGCGAAAGAACTTTAAGTGACGAGGAAACCATACGAATCTGCACAATCCGCAGAGAGGATGAAGCCATGCTGCAAATTGCATGACCTAGGCTTTGTGGCCGAGCTAAGTGAGGAAGAAGAATCATGAAGCATAGGCAAAGAGAGAAAAGTGGAAAAAAAATTAGTAAAATAAAAGGAAACGATTTATGTGTTTGAAGAATTGATAACTGTTTCTATTTTTAATATAGCACCGATGAAGGCTGAATTCCTGCTGAGAATTGATAAATGAATTATTAAGGTAAGGGTGTTCTTTTATAAATTGTTTTTTTTAGCCTGGGTCAAGCACCTGGTACGACAGGGAGAATATCCTCTGGAAAATCGGTTGTATGTGGCCTCGTTTAAGGGCGTTTCGAGATAAATGTTCGACTACATTGGTCGAATGGCTCTCGTGTGGAGAGCGTTGAGTAAATTGTCAAGTATGAAGACTGGGTGGCTCTTATACAGAGCGTAATAAGTTAGTCCACTAAATCTTGCTGGATGGCTCCGATTTGGGAGCGAGGTCGGTTCGATCTGCTAACGTCACTGAGGATAGTGACAAGGTAGGTTGGCCGAACTGTAGTGAGCGTAATAGGTAAAAGACCGAACTGTGCTCAAAGGTACGAATAACAAGACCTAACGTCTTCCCGTGGCTGTAAGTGAACGCATTAGAATTGCAGGTGATGGCCGATAGGAACAATCCCTAGAAAGAACGAAAGAATGTGTCGAGTGAAATGTATGCTTGAGATAGGAAATAGGTTTATTGCCGGCAATTAGGAGCTAGAAAGTGTGAGTGCGTTTGTTATCCCTTGTCCTTCCTAAAATATCCTGGTACAAGGTAGGATATGGAATCTTAAGGTGAATCGCAGGCAATGTGGAATTAATTCGCTGATGGGCACGGCCACGGCTTGATGTGTTCTTCTAATTTGGTTTTGATATGATAAATGTGGTGTAACATCGACTTGTTTAGATTCGTCATCCAGCGATTATACTAGTATGTAAATAGAATTCTAGCTCTTATTTTAATTATACCTATTGTGTCAGTTATAGGTTTTTAGTAGTTGAAACTTGTTTTGATGTCTGAAGATTCACTCCGGACTACGAATAACAAGACCTAACGTCTTCCCGTGGCTGTAAGTGAACGCATTAGAATTGCAGGTGATGGCCGATAGGAACAATCCCTAGAAAGAACGAAAGAATGCGTCGAGTGAAATGTATGCTTGAGATAGGAAATAGGTTTATTGCCGGCAATTAGGAGCTAGAAAGTGTGAGTGCGTTTGTTATCCCTTGTCCTTCCTAAAATATCCTGGTAGAAGGTAGGATATGGAATCTTAAGGTGAATCGCAGGCAATGTGGAATTAATTCGCTGATGGGCACGGCCACGGCTTGATGTGTTCTTCTAATTTGGTTTTGATATGATAAATGTGGTGTAACATCGACTTGTTTAGATTCGTCATCCAGCGATTATACTAGTATGTAAATAGAATTCTAGCTCTTATTTTAATTATACCTATTGTGTCAGTTATAAGTTTTTAGTAGTTGAAACTTGTTTTGATGTCTGAAGATTCACTCCGGACTCCGGAGTACTTCACTTTGCAAAGGGGAGTCATTAAAATATTGTTATTTTCAGTTGAATCTCGCATATTTCATGATCGATGTGGAACAGTTTGAGCAGTTCCTACTTAAAGACGGAATTGATGCAGAGAGTGCTGTTATATTGAGAGATTCGTTTATAATTAAAAAGTAATTTAAGAAGAAGTAGAAAATGAGGCAGTAAAATTTTTAGAATAAGAGTTAAACTTTAGAAACTCTTAAATATAAAATCGAAAAGTTAGTAATTATTTAAAATTACTTAAATGTCTGCAGGCAGTAAGTGGGACAGGCATAAAAACAAAGCAAATTTAATTTTAGTTTTTTATTAACTCAACTTTCTTTCTGAAAGTTCATAAATCAAGAAAGTATGTAAAATTCATTTTCATTTTAAATTTTTTTCAAAGTGTTCGATTAATCTTGCTATCGTTGAGAAACCTGAAATAATAGAAAATAGGAAAAAGTTATGAATTTAATGATATGTACATATGTAGTCCTCCAGTTGTTCGTACTACATCTTTTTTAATTTTTAACAGCTGGTTGCTAACTTTTTCAAATAAATCTGCTTTCTCGGAATTTAAAAGTCTTGTAAGACGAGGGTCTAAAAACATCCTAATGCTCCGTCCTTTAATGAATCTGAATCCTTAAATAACAGTTATATTCAATCTCTAATGAGAATGATTTGCTATATCTGTACACAACACTTGACTGGTCATTTAATAAGGTTAAAAGAACACTTGTCAGAGCGGTTCATGGTGCCCCATTTATGAAAGGTGACTCTGAGGAAATATTTTTATGTTGCGGAAATTCTTGTAATGAGCAATTTTCGTAATTTACATCCTTTTCAAGACATGTTAATAAAAAGCATTGCACAATAAAACGACCAACAAGTTCATGTGACATCCCATATTTTTCAACCGGATTGGAAAACGAAAATGCTATCTTGCTCGAAGTTTTAGAGGTTCATAATATAGAACTATCAATTATAAATGCATTTAGTGAAATTAGCGGAATTACAAGTGTACCTGAATCGACAATCAAGTTTATTTTGGAAGAATTCAAAGAAATTAGTTCAGTTGTTACCTTAAAACTGAGACATCAAATAAAACAATTCCTTGTCAAAAAGGGTATCGACATAAATGATTACGATGAAATAAATAGAAAGTGATAGTCATTATGTCCATCCGCGCGAAATTCCGCTCGGACAGAGAATTGATAATGTATTACAAAGAACAACAATTGTATCAAAAATTATAATTGAAACTTTTCAATATATTTCCATAAAAGAAACTTTAATAAATCTAATGCGAAATTCAAATTTTAGAAGTATGGTAAAATCTGAAAAGTGTTCTAATAATAAAGAAGTTATCAAGTCATATCGAGATGCCAGCTGCGCTGAAAAAAATGAGTTCTTACAGAAATATCATGATACCATTCGAATTAATTTTTATTATGATGATCTCGAAGTTGCAAATTCTTTAGGATCAAAAAGTACTTTTTATAAAGTTGGTGTCTTTTATTATAACATTCAAAATATTGATGTTCGATTTAATTCAAAAATTTGCAACATATTTTTATTAGCTGTGGCGTATACAAATGACATTAAGAAATACGGGTTTGAAAAATTTTTGGAGCCGCTTGCTGAGGAAATGAAAATCTTGGAAAGTGATGTGGGTGTGGTGTACTTAGAAGAAAATTATTATAATCCATTGCGCGCTACCCTCGTAAATTTCTTAGGCGACAATTTATCCCTACACGACTTGCTTGGTTTCTCTTATTATCGAAAATTTCAAATATAGAAAATACTTTGGAGTGAAAGAAAACTCCGTGCTGAATTATTTACGAAATTTTCATTGTAATACCAATTTTTCATTTGACCCAATGCATGATTTGTTAGAAGGAATTGTAGCTATGCAAATTAAAATGATGCCATCATACTTCATTATACGGAAGAAATATTTTCAGTAGATACCTACGCTAAACAGTAAAGTTAACTCATTCTGCTATGGGTATATTGAACAGAAGAACAAACCAAGCCCAAATTTTACCACTCTTATGTTAACTTCTGTCACAAACAAAATTAAACAAAAACTGTGCAGACTTAACTACTTCTAAGAGTTCTTCCATTCATTTGCTATTCAATAATATCGGATGAAGACTTTGAACTTTTTCTGATACTATTAATGAATTTATGATACGCGAATTATCTGAGACAATATCAATGATCAATGAAGATCCTTATATACAGCATTATCCAGAATGTATTAGGAAGAAAGGTCCAATATATTTTTCCTCCTGCTTACGATTTGAAAGTAAACATAGCGCTTTAAAAAGGCAAATTTTAAATAGCCGTAATTATAAAAATATTCCAAAGGCATAGCCAAAAGGCAAACTTTGATACAAAATAGCTATGTACACAGCGCAAAGTATAGTTCTCATTTAAAAATCAACTCAAGCAAATTGCTTCCCATACACACATTTTCAAAGTAAAGAATTTATTTTACAAAAGATGAATTCTATTAATAATGCCCGCAAAATATATTCAATCACCTTGAATGAAGTCCAATATCGCCCTCAACTAATTGTTGTTCTAAGCGATGTTTTTGTTAAACACAAAAGTCCGTTTCCTTACTTTGATTTAAAAAAGAGATTTCTGAAATCACAGGTGAAATATATTTGAGTTGCTCAACAGTGCATGTGAAGGAATTTGTTGAGGATTTAAATGCCTTTAAAGTAAATATGGGAACTGATCAATTTATAGTACATTACAGAGAAATCAAGGATCCACATCCTAACGTTTTATGGCGAATTCAAGGGTTGCTGAATAAATGTAGGTACTAAACTACGAAGAATCCGAAATCTTTTTATTCATTTTAACATTTGGTAGAATATATATTAAGTATAACTAAATCCAATTAAAAACGAAAATTAATTCATATAAGTTATTCATTGGTGCATAAAATTGTAATGCTCTGTCTCTTATAATAAAATATGTATATATGCCTATACAGACTATCATTTATATTAAGGTCTTATTGTAATTTGTAAGACAATGTTTCAATTTATTCAAAATAGCTCAGAGAACTGACGAATTAGCTGCTGCAGATATTAGCGAAAATGACCATATTTTACTAAATATTAAGCTTGGTCCACGGAAAAAGATTTTACGGGTTATTGAGCCATTGAAAAAAATGACAGAAGAGATTATATCGTTATAGACGAAATGCTTACCGAGTTTGAATTCGATTCGTAGATTTCGACGGCTACATTAGCAACAGAACCAAATTCAAGGGTATCCACGCACAGTCAGGTAATAAATATAAATATATTTTTACTTTCCGGATACAAGAAAGAAATACATTTTAGGATCGAAATCTGGTAGCTGTTTTGAAAGGAAATAAGGATGGAGTCAAAATTTTGGAGAAACTTCAAAAGGGAGAAGATCTTGAAGTAAAGGAAACTAATGTGCTTAACCGTATCCTAATGGATGATTTAGTCGAAATATGTGGACAGTAGTACATATTAAATTTCGTTATTAAAAAAAACGGTAGGCAAAGTAAATCAATTATTTCTACGTTTAAGCAACTTGGACAGTACACAAATCCAAATATTTCTGCCTATGTCCATACGTACTGTGGTTTTATTCAAAAGGATCAAAGTCAGGAGAGAAAGCTGCTGGGAAAATCGAGTATCGGTTAGAGAATGTTAGACTGAAGATATCACCATCAAAAAACCGAAACTCACTGTCACCATCCAGAAGAAAGTGATGGACTTTGATGGCTTTAAACACCACACCAGAAAAAAAGGAGAAGGTAAATAATAGTAAAATAGATAAAGTGAAACATTTTTTTTCATAATATTTATTTAGATCGACGAGCTGAGGAATACTTTCCCAATGATGACAATTTCGAGAAAATTAAGGTTATGATGAAATCCACATTTAACGCTAGAAGAGCAATGGCATTAGAAGGAAGACCATTTACTCAAATCCATGAAAAACTCCCAAGAATAACAGATTATAAAGGACTGTTGGTCATCTTACCCGCATTATTTTTTTCTGCATATCTTGCTATTTCTGCCTTTATTGGATTGATGCTGATTTTATTATATTAAGAAGTCACGAGGGAAACATACAAAACATATACGAATATGAATCGCGTATTATGCAAAATAATATATTTAAGGACTTCATCCTAAATGGTACGAAATAAGTGCGCGTACAGGGTGTTTTAAAAAGATGTGCTTCAACATATACTAATCTACTCGGTGGGGTATCCTGATCACAGACGCCTTAATGTCCTTGAAAGGACTTATAAACAATTAATTGCTACCGCCAACGTTAAGACTTTAAAATGCAAATTAAGTGGCAGGAGTGGTTTGAGGGGAGAGGTAACGCGTGTCGGAACAAACTGTGATCAGGCCACTCCATAGAGGCGATTGGTATATATTGGAGCACATCTTTCTAAAACACCCTGTACATTGTTCATGCATGAATATGTATGTATGCCTATATGCTTTTTTTTACAGATTTCCTAAGAACGCTTCCCGCAATTATGACCGAGCTTCAGAACCGACAAATAAAAAGAGCTTCATACCATTTAGTTTCGAGCAGTAAAAAGTGGGAAACTAAAAGTTTGGAATCATTCATAGCTCCCCTAATTCAGTGGATAGACGTAAGTGAAATTTATTGTAAAGTTCTTTCCGGTTACAATTTACTAATTCAACTATTTCTATTTCTGATATCTTAGTTGCAAGAAGATATTGAAGACTATATTAAAAGGAAATAGGAAACACAGCCATTTATTACCTGCAGGTTGGAGGAAACGTTTACTATAGGAATGTTTTATGTAATACTGGATGCCATTTATATATTTGTGGGCGAAAGCCCTTTGCATGCCTTCGATATTTTATTTAAAGTGCACTACGTAAATCTTACAAAATTTTATAATTTTTTCTATTATAAGGTCAAAAATATAAATCCGCTTGGAGTAGTATCAACCTATTATAATAAGTTGGATAAAATGTCAAAGTGCCAGAATTAGTTATTTTAAGCATCCTAAAAAAGTATTTACCATCTATTCTCAAAAAGAAGGCCTTAATATATGTAATATGTATAGTTAGACAGTTTCAATTAAACATTTTTAACTTTTACTTTTGCTGAGATATATGTATAACCAAGAAATATATATAATTATATACACATATATGTATAACTAAATAAGAAGAAAAATATATATAACGTGTATAGTTAGACAGTTTTTCAATTCATTTACAGAATATTCAACGACATGTTAATATGTGCTTATTTGCTTCCCCAAATGGTACATATTTTGAAGTTGTTTAAAGGACCACCGATGGAAAGAGAAAATGATGAGAATTTGAATATATGTATTATCCATTTTCATTCAGTATTAAAATCCAGGAACAACATGTGTGAAACTTTAAGCTTTGCCAATAAATCTTAAAATTTCAAACCTTAAATTTATTGTGACTTTGATTTCCATTCAAGAAATGTAGTTTGTATTTTGGCCGTAGTAACGAAAGCTGGTGAAACTGAATAGTAGGCGCTCCTTCCAGAATCTAGGTTTGAACACTCAACTAGACAAGCAATTGATAAAAACTGAGCTCTAGGAGCTCCTACATAGACAACTAGGTGATGAAAACTGAATTATACGAGCTCCTTCCAGAATTTAGGGTTGAACACTCAACTAGATAACTAGTTGACGAAAACTGAGCTCTAGGCGCTCCTTCCAGAATCTAGGTTGAACACTCAACTAAACAACTAGTTGATGAAAACTGAGTACTAGGCGCTCCTTCCAGAATCTAGTTATAAGCACTGAACTAGACAACTAGTTAAGGGATTTTAACTAGATATCTAAATAGAAACTCTAGCGGTTTCCCTCTAGTTGAATTTTACATACTTTCCAGTTGAGAAATATTTACAGTGTACATTCAATGTTCAACAGAGCTCAACAATCCCTCCAACATCCGATGAAATCCATTATAACAGCTCTACACATATTCCCCTGATACATCATACTGATGTTGAAATAATTCTTGCATCGTTGGACGAATATAAAAATGCGGGTCAGACAGTATTCCAAACATATTTTATAAAAACTGCTCTCTGGTCATATCACATCCTATATCCATGTTAATCAATTCATCCGTTTCCAGCCATAGTGTTCCTGATGTTCTTAAGGATCATTTTGTTCACCCTGCTTTCAAAACAGGGGATAAAGGGCTGGTAAAGAATTACCGTCCTATTTCTTCTTCCAATGCACTAGCCTTTATCCTTGAAAGAATCGTTTATAATACTCTAATACAGCAACTAAAACCCTACATCTGCCTTCAGCAACATGGCTTCCTACCAGGCCGATCTACGGTAACTAATCTCTCGATATTCACTGACTCTGTTGCTCTGGCTCTTGATGAAGCTAAACAGCTGGATGTTTTATATGCAGATATATCTAAAGCATTTGATGGGATAAATAACAATGTAGTCATAGATAAGATAAGGGGATTGGGCTTTGATTCTAACAGTACCCTTTGGTTTGAGTCATATCTCTCGAATCATCATCTAACGGTTGTAATTAACGGATTTTCGGCAAATTCATAGACGCAAACCTCGGGTGTACCTCAAGGCTCGATCCTTGGCCCACTTTCCTTCTTATATATTAATGATCTACCTAATGAGTTATCCTCTGCTTCCTTAATATATCCTTATAACAACAAAATCTATCGAGTTATAAATGATCCATCCGATTGCCATTACATACAAAATGACATCCAGAAACTGCTCTTTTGGTGTAATAAAAATCAACTATCCTTAAATGTGGATAAATGCAAATGCATGTCCTTCTCAAGAAAGCAAACCACGTTGTACTGGGACTATAAGTTGGACACCGTCTCTATCATGCGCGTATCAGAAATCAATGATTTAGGAGTACAGAGAGTTGTCAGGATTTTACGTGAACACCTGCCAAATATGGCTTAATCTGACGGCATTCTTCATGCACGGATTGTAAAGATCAATCAGATTCCTCGTGTTGAGACAACGAGTACCAGTATCCCAAATAAGCCTGACATGACATCAACTTACTGGTAGAAGCGAGACCTATTCCATCTCTGCCGATCTCAGATCACGGCACTCTATACCACAGCCAATACGATGCTCCCATAAAGGGGCCATCCCAAGTTGAGGTGGATAAAACCTTGTTATACAGGGCTCCTCTAACCCCGTAGTACCAAGTTAGCCAATGTCGGGCCACCCATTTGATATGGCTTTCGTAAAGCATGATCAACGGACTATGAATACTCCCAGGTTCAATCTTTCATGCTAGATATTTTTTTAAACGGTACTGGTAACTCCGTTCTGGCCTAGATCTTATTAGCAGCGTCAAAAGAATCGTACTTGGCCTATACAGGTAATACAACCCTTATGTCGCTGTCAGAGGGGACCACGTGAAGGTTAAGATGTGCCCAATTCAGTCTGGATAGGCTTCGTGATTCACCATTTGGATCATATAGCTGACCATGCATACTAACCATATAAGCACTACTAACATACATACCTGATTTCCGTTATTCATCAATTTATTCATCATCTCACTCCTCGCACCACTATGTCTGAGATTTTATTATTCTGACTTACATGAGTACATAACTTCAATTGCATCGTGGGCCATCTGCCTAGCATCTACTACAGTACCCACACAGCCAAAAATCTCAATTTCAATTTCACTAAGGTAACTTTACCTCGCCTTGAGAAGTACCAATTCGCGCCCATAGCACTCAGCTAACTATACAGCACTACTGTACGCACTCTCCTGGGAGATGCCAAAGCGATCTACAAAACATCAAAACGCTCATACCATCATAAACACCAAATCAACAAACCAACAAATTCCATCTATCAAGTATGCATGCTTTCCTCTTATACAGCTTTCACCTTGTTCAGCATTCCGCTTCACAGACTACTTTCCCCCCGATTTAGGAGTACATTTCGATAGCAAACTTCTCTTCGACTCGCATATTAATCACGTTACCAACAAGGCTTTTAAAACATTGAGCTTTCTGTTAAGGTGCGCTAGGCCATTTAAACAATCTTTTTCGCACATTACTATGTATAATGCCTTGGCTGGGTCTATACTGGAGTACGCTTCCCCAATCTGCGACGTACAGAAACAAAATAGAGAGTATTCAACGTAGAATTACTAGGTACTTGCTTTTTAAACTTACAGGGTCATATGTGGATTATGATGACATCCTGGTAAGAGACTCCATGTTATCATTAGAATCACATCATTCCTAGCTTGACGAAATGTTCCTGTTTAAAATTTTACATGGTTCTATTGACTCATCTCACCTATTATCTGCGTTAAAAATCAGCTTTCCTAGTCGCCTCACCGGCCAGCCACTTACTTTCCATATCGATGCTCCCCGCTGTAACTTGCGCTTCAAATCCCCTTTGGTTAGGATTCAAAAGGCCCACAATGGCCTATATAACGATACAGATATGCTTAGTGACAGCTTTACGGTTTTTAAACGCAACCTCTTCGTCGTAATAAACAATTTGGATAGTTTTTTTTCCATTTTACGTTAGCCATACCTAGTTCATCCTTATTTTTCATCCCTCTTCCTCCTTGCCTTCATGCTTTTTTTTATTATACTTTTTAAGTTATCCTTATTATCTTCATTTATTATCTTATTTCTTATTTTTTGTTTCTAATATCTATTTTTGATTAATATCAGATGTTGTTTCGTTTTTCGTTATATTGAATTCTTGCTTTTTCGTTTTTAATTTGAATTCTTTATCTTTTTATTTCATTTTTTCTTTCTTTTTTGTATAAATTTTGTAGTTATTCTTCCTTTTTTCCTTTTTTGTTTTTTACTTATAGTTTGCACTTGTTTAACGGTAGTAAGTAAGTGGATTTATCCGTTTACTATCGCATGAATTTCTTAAATAAATAAATAATTAAATAAACACCATAGCAGGGGATGATGGTTGCATACGAGTAGCTGATGTCAAAACTCCTCAGGGGGTCTTTCGTAGATCTACAGGGTGTTTCCCACTAGGAGGTCAGTAGAGTGGGAGGTGATAGTACTCACTTAGAGGAACCAAAAATTGTATGGCTGGGGGGGGGGGGCATATCAACCGTTTAGGAGTAACAGGGTGATTAAGAAAAAAGCCAGTTTTTAATAAAACACCCTGTATCTTATAAACTACAGGGTGTACGGTCACATTTAAGAACTCATTGTATGCAGAACTTCATGACCTTTCCAACGACTGCTCAACCACCTCCACAGCCCTCTGCAATCATGAATTATGGTTGTCTGAACTAAAAATTTCGGATTTTCTTAAATTTTTGTTTGATCTCCTGTTTTTTCTTTTGATAATTCATGAACTTGGCACGATCATATTTCGTATTTTTGTAACTCCAGTTGTTTATTATACAACGACTGTTTGTTAATTGCTTGTATTATTCTATTATCTTTCCTGCTAGTATGTTCTGAAGCATTCTTTTTTTCTCTATTTTTAGTTAACTTATTATAACTATCTTTCAATTGATCCTGCAAAACTTCAGAGAAAAGGAGTCTTTTGACAACTTTCGCGCTGGACGAACATTTGTTCTCTGCACATATTATTTGTACTCGAGTATTTGGAGAAGGATTTTCCGAATTTGTGTTTTTCAATTTAGTACGTTTTATCTGTTTCCTTAAACATAATAATTTTGCTTTAAATTTTTTTATAGTATCTTCTTTTTTTTAACTTTTTGTATCCACCCATATTTTTCAGTACGTAATTTTTTTCTAACTTATTAATTTTGGATAATAAATATACTTCTGTATTGCTAGTTCGATCTAATATTGGACGAAGTGGTTCAAAATCGGGCCGATCAATTGGAATTACGACATCTACAGCGTCAGGAACAAAAATTTCTTGATTTAAAGGTGATGATGGTGGAGCATTATTTTGTATGAACCGAACTTCAGCTTCTTCATTTTTTTTTGCTTCTGCTTTATTTTATCTGTGATTCCTCACATTCGTTTTCCACTTTTTTCTTTATATACGTTGCACCCGTTTTGTCATATCTTTTATACATTTTACTACCTTGTTTTCTTTCCTTTTTATAAACTGCTGCTTTTCCTTTAAATTTTGTTGAGCATTTCTTACGGGATCTTCTTTAATTTTTCTACGACGTTCTGTTTCTTTTTCTGCTCGTATTTTTTTTTTCGTCTTCTGCCTCTTTTGTTTTTGTAATCGATTTTTCCTTTTTTTCCTTTTTAAAGGCGCCATGAAAGTATACACAAACCTGCAAAGTACATCCTAAACAGTTTACAAGCGAAAAAGTAATTTCCATGTCTTTGTGTAATTACCGTGTACGCACGGGAAAACATGAAAATGACAACACAGAAATTACATATAAAGCAGTATTTTTGCCACTAAAAGTTAATAAAATGTCAGATTAATATAAAATTGGTTGTACATATACTACACCACATAATATTCTTAGAAATGATATTTTATTTAATGATATTATAAATAAATAAATAAATAATATAACAAAATCTTTAAACAACTATTCACTTCGAAATATTTCACGAGACTAAATTGTTTTTCTAAGTAAAACAAAATGCCATGGAAAATTATGAGAATGTCATTCCAACTTAAGCACGATGGAACATGTTTCGATTCCCAAAATGGTTTTTCTTTACTTTTCCATTTTGATCACGGAAATGACAAAAAATGATGGGACACTCCTAATTTTACCTAAAATTTTCACTATGTATTTATTTTATTTCTTTAAATTTAATATATGAAAAATAATGGAACAACATTTTTATATAGTGCTGTATCCTTAGATTTATCATTTTTTTTTCTATTTTTGAAATAATCGTAATTATTTATAGGTAAGTACGCATGGAGACACGACATGGTAATGACATTTTCGTATTTAAGATATATTTTCTCTTTAAATCTGCGAAAATATTTTACTATTCTACTTGGTGCTAATTAAAACACATATTTAACTAACAAGTTCAATGTGAAATTTATTTATTTTTTTATTCTGTATATGTTAAAATTGCCTGAACACAGAATATCAGCCTTTTGAAATATTCACCCATATATACTTATATTTATATATTTTTTTTATAAAACTAATGAAGCGATACAGCACAAATTAAAACGTCGAAAAAAAGAAAATTTTGAAATCAATAAATGTCGCAAATAAAAAAAAATCGAACGTCCGGCTGTCAGTCGGTCTATCACAGACGTTTTTCTCGAACACTACAATCCGTTGGAATTCGGCAGAATGTTATCTTTTCATAACGCGACTTATATAATTCGCTTAGCAATGGAGAAAAAAAACAATCCGTTGGAGAAAATCAATCAATCGAATAAAACACTATATATATATATACATACATATATCCAAAAAGAAAAACGAACTTTATTACAATTATATTTCTTTACAATTCCGTTAAGACGGTTTTAAAGCTCTCGACAGACTGACTATTTCATCTTCTTCATTTTTACTTCGCAGAGCTTCTTACAGGTTCAAAATTCTTATCTAAGCACTTTGCTTTTACCGTGAGAGCGGAACTTATTTTTATTTTTAATGAAACTACTCCGTTTTCAACCTAAACAAAAAAGCATAGCATTTCATTAACGGTGGGAACATGGTTAATTTAATTTTACCATGCCATGGGTTTTGCTTAGGTTGCACTCTTGGCGTCTTCATTATATCCGCTCTCATATATTGGTCTCGGATATTTTCGAGGTCAATGTATGTAACTCGGCACATATTTCAAAAGTCAAAGATTATGAGATATTTTTTTAAAATTTCACTTTGGTACAAAAAAAAAACTCGATATACTTTTCACGAGACACGGTGTAGGGTTTAGGTCTGGTGAAACTAAAAGTATAGTGGTATAGAAGAGCTTTCTCATTTTAGATATTGGGTAGGTCCATATATGTAATAGTTATAACTCCCCGGCATTTTAATTCTTGATACCATTAGCTTACAATATATAAATAATGAACATTTTATCAGTAAAACACAATCTTTCATCCTGTGCATAAATTCTCACGAGCCACTGTCGAGAAAAACAAAAGTATCAACTTACTTCGGACATGAAGCTTTCTGATTTTGTTATAAGCAAACTCTTCAATGGTTCGTGAAACCTGGCATTAGCGTTTAGTAACAGTAGAAAAGAAATCTTACCTGGCCTTATTTAATGCGCTTCATAAAACAGACAGGAAGATTCTACAATAAGTATGTGAACCCGCAAAGCTCTATGAATCGTACTGGCACTCCGACTTTGCGCATAAACCAAACCTTCTCAGCCAGAGTTTACTTCCCTGTAAATGATGTTGAAATTTTATTCAATTTCTATTTTGGCACTTGCCCTAGATATTTACATTCAATGTATTTCTAATAACAACAACTTTAACATCCAAACAGGCCAACATTGGTCAATTCTATTCAATAAAGCCAGTCTCTTAATGCACTGTTTTTTAAATATGTACATACGCAGCTTAACCCCGCATTTATTCAATAATAAAGTTGCATTAATTCCCAGTTGAATCCTTTGCTCCAAACTTTTTATAGCTATCAATTTCAGAAGCTCAATTGAGGGGCACAAACTTTTAATCGACCCCGTTTTTTATTGACTATAAAGTTTTATGAGCGATAAAGATCTGCTGCATAAAAACTTTATTAGATCCCTTTTCTTTGATAATTTCTCCATAAATTTCGGTACATTACCGAATTTGATAAACGAATGCTTTGAGCTTTGAATTTAATTTAATAATGACTGCCGTACGCTTGTATTGAATTTCCCACCGGTTGATTCCCTAGTAATTTTGTATATTCACTTCTGAAAATTTGCAAAATAAACCCGCATTTAAAAAGTCAAGAAACAAATTGTGATTTTTAATTATAATAGCATTTTATGAGTCGTAACTTCTCCTCCTTTTATGAAGATAATGATATATGCAAAACGAATAGAGGCAGAGACAATTCTTGGGACCTTTTTCAATGAACACAGTTTCTTCTGTGATCTTAATACAATTTTTTTATTTTCCAGTAGTGGGCTAATTTTTTTATAGATTCAAAGCGAGTTTTAATCATTCTTATATAGAACCAGGTGAAATAACGAACCATTATTGTTGCTATGTGGGAATATTCAATTCAAACAGGAATAAACCACTTAACGGCTTGCGCCAAGGCATGTTTTTTTTTTGTTGTATGTTTTTTCGATGAAATTGTTCCCAATTTCAGTTGATTTTCACAAACTTGTCAATCACTGGAAAAGGTGTAAAGGATAATTCTACGCAGAATGGTTCGGGTCCTTGCTAGACTAGGTTTTTGTAAAACTTTCCTTCTGTATTTGCTTCAATTGCTTCAAATATATGTCATGTTATCTGAATTCCTTTTTAAGAAAAAAGGTTTTAATTTCACTTCACAACTCCTACGTCTGCATGCTGGACATCCAGCATGCTATGTCTTCAATATTAACTTTGAGTCTAGGTTACTTTTGTAGAGTGACGGCTACTAATGTTAGCAGAAGTCAACCCAGCGATGACTTGTGCTTATTCGTTTCGATACCACTTCCGTCGATCGTTACATAAACTTGATGGTTGACAAATTGATAACGCAGAACTGGTAAGGGTGGAAACTATAGGTTCAATTAAAGCGATTTGTAAATCTAATGGGTTAACGCATCTATATTTTGGCAGTTTTGTTCATATCGAAAAGAAAATGTTTGCCTAAATTAGCTTCTAGTCTAGACATTAACCAAGTTAGATCATAGTGGAACTTGGATTGAGAGAGTGAGTATATTCAAAGAGCTTGGATTGTCTTTTTCTCTCCTGTGGCCGGATGCTGTAACACGGAGAGTTACTCCATAACTCTCCGTGTCAGAGAATCCGGCCCCTGGTACGATAAGAACAACAGGGTGCTGATTCTGATGTTTTGTGGTATCAAAATATCAAAATATACGACAAATTGAAATTACTTTTTCTTCAGCTTCTTTTATGCTTTTAGGGAGCTTATCAGGTCGAAAATGATTTAGAATGAACTGAAAATGATGAAAGATAATATTTCAGAATTAAACACTTCTAAGAAAGGATCTAAGTAAGTACAGAATATTCATTTCCATAGTTCAAAACTTTTGTCACAAATCCGAAAACATTAAACACATTTGTCATACTTTTCGGCTATATTCTGACGTTTATTCACTGCGAATTCACTTAACTTAATATTGTGGTAAATGAACTATGGTGAAACAATGGGAGTGGTCTAAGTTAAGCAGGGTAGGCATTTCTAGCGGCACCCCTCTTACCTAACCTAACCTAACTATGGTGAAAACCAAAGTGCGACAAAATTGGGGTGAAATGTCATAATATGTGATGAAAATATACGACAAATTGTACGATAAAAGTCTTGAATTAGCACCCTTGCTGATCAGTTATTTCAACATAATTTCTTTCCCGAAGAACTGGCTCAAAATACCAATCTGTTTCGGTATGCGTTCCTCTTCTAATAATCCAAGACTAGTATTCGGAGGTTTGTGGGACAAGAACTTATGTATGAAAACTTATGACCATGTAACACGCAGTGTTACCCAGCAAATGACAGCGAAATCTCCATCACTTTTGTCATAATACACCCTGAGAAGTAACTTCGATTTAAGGAGGCAATGTATGTGATTGCTTTAGGAAAGCCCCAGAAGGATTTCATATGGATCCATAGTTTTAAAAGTTGTTGAGGATTTATTCGCTTTTTTCATTTTCTCCAAAGATTAAACGTTGGGACAATAACGCTAGATCAGGATAATAATGTGAGTTCACTACTTATACATATAGTCCACATTCTTAGAAATGAAACGGCAAAAGACTTCTTCTTTCGAGACCATCCAGAAGAAAACGTGCTAAATTAGTTTACAAATTATTTTTCAGTACGTTTCATCCGCCTTATTGGTCCCGATATTCATCAAGCACGATGAAAACTCATCAAAATTTAGCTTTTTAAGATTCACAATAAACTCGCAATTTATAATTCTCGGAGGAGGTTAGAATTCTTGGGGTTTTACAGCAGTTTTCCAGTGACGTGGCGCAGTTTACTGACTGCCGTTCTATCTCGTTACTAGCTATTCTCTTCAGTCCGTTCGGTTGAATTTTTCGGCAAGACGGAACCATCTCGATTTGGGTTCAGATAGCTCTTATAATACCTTAACTCTCTTTCTATATCTATGTGAAGATCTCGCTATCAATCGAAACAAGTTTTCAGCTCGCACATTTTATATAAGCTGCATTATATAGACAGAGAAGCTTCAGAAAATCTGTTCATTAATTATGAGGTTGAACAAGTTAAGAAAAAAATGCATTGAGGCTCAATCTTCTGTCAAAATATCGATCTAAATAAAATTTATTGAAGAGAGTCATTTGAGTTGAAATATTGAAGTCCAACGAATGCACAATACTGACAATTATTGATGTTTCTTTGGATAATAAGTTGAGCATTGATATCACATCAAACCAAGACAACTAGTGTAAAAATGTTTTTAATGTAAAGTAATTTTTCTCTTAAAGTACATCATAAATAATAGAACGTAAAAAACAGTTGTCTCCCATACTTATTTGATAAAAATTATTTACCTCGAATGTAGCTGAAACCGGTCTACATTCGAATAAGTGCGGGAGATAACGTTTTAAGTTCTACTATTTATAATGGCGTACCACACAATCTCCACAGAAAAAATTAAAATAAGTAAAGTACATCATTTTGAATTATAATGTACATTTATATATTGCCTATGTTTCAATAAAAAAAAACCTCTGTATATCTCCTTTTTATTGGTAGTACCTGCAGAACTCTCAGCATAGAATGGTAAATTGAATTAATTTAAATAAATCTACTTAATTAAGACGCCATGTTTTTTCTTCAATTTTCCCCTACGGAAGAATTTATTACAACTAGCTCCAATTACTCCATGCAAACTAAGTTATGCAGTAGATGGGTTTAGGTGGTGTTTGAAAATAATTTTGTTCGTTTTAATATAAGTCAAAAGTAACAACATTTCGACGTGGTACTTACTGGATAATTATGTTACACTGCTCATTTTATAAAACTTCAGACTGGTTGATGAAGAACTCACAATTGTTGTAAATAAATCGAGATGACAAAATAACGAAATTATTGGAAAAAGAAAGGTTGAACTTACAACTCCAGATCTTAGGAACATACGTCTTGAATTTTCAAGTACGAATTATGTTCAACCAGAAGCTCACTTGAAGCTGAGTAATACCTTACCAGAACCTTCCAGAAGATATAACAGAATTTCTACTACACGATGGAGTTAAGGCCTTTGTGGTACTATTTAAGAATTCTGAATGTGAAAGGCCTGTAATGGGTTTCAAGGCATGAGGGAATTGAGAGAAACGGGTGCCTTTAAAAAAAAAAGCGTATACAATCCTAATATCCAAGAGTTCTGTACTATTCTGTGGTACATCCAAGTCACTTAACTGCAGAGAGCAGAAATGAAAATTCGTTCCAGTAAACAATGTTTGACGAAATTCAATCAAAGAAGTTAATTATTTATA
Source organism: Dioctria linearis (assembly GCA_963930735.1). Taxonomy (NCBI): domain Eukaryota; kingdom Metazoa; phylum Arthropoda; class Insecta; order Diptera; family Asilidae; genus Dioctria; species Dioctria linearis. Next base: position 218,215,294 of record OZ005742.1, on the reverse strand, counting down.
TGCGTGTAGATTCGACAGTCTTCTAATCACTGTCAATTGTGGTGTCATCTTTAAAAAAAAAAGGTTGAAAAAATTGAAAATTTATTCAACTTTTAACTATGTGACAGTTTTCCAATGAAGACTGGTCCATATGGCAGATATGTTTTTATTACACCTGAAGTGGATTACATGTCGTAAAAAAATATTAGAAATTGATAGAAGTGTTGAGCCTACGTAGTAATCGTGAAAACAAGGTATTCATTAAAGATATTATTTGATTGAGATGATATAGAGATATCCACAGAACATACGGCCCTTAATTTAGAAAGTCATGCTCTTCGCAATATTCAACGCCACCTCCTGATCCCGTAATCTTTTTTTTTTTTTGTATTCTTTCAAATATGCTCTGAAAAAATATGGCTTCTCTCTCTCCCGTTTTCTCCCGTTAGCTCAAAACTATACCAATAAAATTTAAGAGTCCAGTACACGATCCTTTGTGCATCCAATAAATTTCCTTGTCAGTCCTCTCGAATGATTCCTCTTCCAACAAGAAAGTTATTCTTGTAATTAAAACCACTTGTTATTGATGGGATTCTTTTCCTACTGTTGTCTCGACGATAAAACGCCGTCGTCTTGTGAGGTGCTGGAAGATGGGAAATTTATGCGGCCCTTTAACTTCACTTTACACAGCATGGGAAGATCATTGACCGTTTAAATGAGAGACTTTAAGGAGATATCTTAGAACGACATTAAATTTTTACTTTCCCTGACAAAAAAATTATACTTCATCCTCTTGTAGGTATATACACCTACATACATAGACTAGGTAAGTGAAATTCCATTCTCACTAAGGGTTTTTTATTAGGAACTTTCCACCAAAACTGGGATGATTGAAAACTTTAAAAATGTGATTTTAATTCTCTTGAAATTAGTTGCTTAGTAGAATAGAAAGGTGGATTTCTTTTAGTCATCGACTTTTTTTGTCTCTTAAATTTAATTTTACATAAATAAATTATCTGTTTGCGCATATTAGTAAAATTAAGGATGGGTTCGGAGCAGTTTCTGTTATTGTCATTAACCAGAAAAACTAACAAAAAGGTCTAATCTCATCTCGTGAGAAATCTATGATGTATTTTCATATGCTCGCCTTTGTTCGATCTACAATTGTTCGTATTCCATTGTGTTTAACCAAGAGTAAGCCATACTGTTCATTATTGTTCATTTGTGCATGTTTCAATTTCTAAACACTTTTAAGTCATGATACCTACATTACATATGTACATGCTCGCACGTATACTCGTATTTGTTCGCCAAATTTTGAATAATCACGCTTTCTTGTGTTCGTTAATGCTCTCTTGTATTCGATGATATTAAATTAATTTAACTTAAGTATATATAGAGGCAATGTTGATATACGAAGTTATGTTCGCCTATGTACTCGTAGTTTCAATTTTGATAGCTGATGACTATTTTTACCCGATCGTGATCATTATTTCGTTGCTATTTCATGTCTGCTCTCTAGCTGCTGCCGTATTTCCTCGCATATTTTCGTTGATAGGCGGTAGTGTGGTACTATGTGTTCGTTGGTATTTTTCATGTTTCAATTTTGTTCATCTATTCTAGCTAATGATCATTAGTATTCGTTATTTTATGACAAATAAAAATTTGAGTCCTGCACGTGGCTGAAATTAGAAGACAAAAGAGAAATTTCAGTTACTACACGAACTTCTTTTTCAACCCTAGATATCAGTTTACGCTTAATTAATTCTAAGTGCATGCACACCTGGTATATTACATTCACTTTCTAGTATATACTAGTTGTCATGTCGATTTAATAGAAATATTCCATTGACCAATGACCGAGGATTTTACGTTCGGCAATAATCGTTCCTGCTGTCTTGCTAAGCTAACTTATCTGCATTTATCATGCTCAGGATGTCAATATTTTGCAGAGTAGCTTAAATTATATTATCTGAAAAACTCTTAACTAGATTCCAAAATGGATAGTTAGCTCTAGCTGTTAATGTTCGCATTCTGATCACAACTGAAAAAGTTCTTCCGAATGTATAGCTGCAGATGAAATTAGCTCTCACGAGCTTATCTCACTGCTGCCTAGCTTTTCACTAATATTACTGCTATCTCATAGCATCTTAAAGATTCCCTTAACATCAACTACTTTCGTGCTCATCAGTGTTTGACCCCATTTATATTTTCTGAAGATTGGTGTTTAGCTGAGTTCGTTCGACTGGTCATTTTTCCTTATGCTCGCTTAGTATAAGCATGACTATGATCATTCATCCTTACCGACGTTCGCTGCTGTTCGTTCATGTTGGCAAAGGATGATTTTTAGTTTACCACGTTTGAATTCTAATTCACTCTTATTGTTATTCACTTATAACTCTTAATTTCCATGTATTTTTGATTGTCTTTTACATGTTCTCATTTATGTTTTAATATGTTCACCTGTGCTCGGAAACATTCGGCCATATTTCGTTTTTTTATTTATATTTATATTTTCACATATTCTCTTTTCTTGCTCGTGGTTGTTCTATTTAGATTTTCCTTACATATGTGAGCGTGTATGCTCTATTCTACTATATTCGGTTATTTTCAATAACTTTCACTCATTCAGTGGCTAACGTACGCACGTATTAACCCAACTAAATTCATAATATTTATAGTAGCGATAGTGTTCCCATTTATTCATTTATGTTCGTCAGTATTTTTTTCATTTATTTCGGTTTTGCTTATAAAAAAAAAACAAAATAACAAGACAATACCATATCTGGCTCGATCGGAAGGGCACTCGAAGATAAAAGTATCGTATCCTCTATGGATTGGCATTATGTTGGAAACACGCTGCGTAAAAGCTGCCTTAAATAGTAAATCCACAACAATCCGAGAAACTAGAGGCTGCACACAAGGCGGAATTTTAATACCACCACTGTCGTTCTTGGTTGTGGATGAGATACCAAACCTAGTGCTAGAGCCGGCCTTACGACCCAGGAATACGTTTTACATTATCATTTGTGTTAAAGGGAACTGCGAATCAGCTTTACCGGAGCTGATACAAGTTGCTCTTAACCTAGTCACTAGATGGTGCCAGAATATGGGTCTATCAATAAATACAGGTAAGACGATAGAGTCTCTTTCACCAGGAAAAGAACCTCCAGTTCCCAGCTCCTAGGTTAATTGGATTATATCACATAGAAATAAAAATAATAAAAAAACAAACTATATATATATATATATATATTACCTAAAAGCCAAATACTTAGGATTAACCCAAGACAGCAAGCTTACCTGGAATCCCCATCTTAAAATGATAACCAACAAAACTATATAGGCATTTGGATCATCACTAAAGCTTTGGGGAAAAGTGGGGTCTAAGTTCCAAACGGTTTTATGGATCTTCCAGGGCAAATGTCTAGTGGTTCAAAATAATGCAGACAGCCCCCAAAATGATCCTTAATAAAGTGCATAGCTTGGCCTGTTCAGGGACTACTGCACGTCGTGTCCTCAACGAGAACTTGAAGCCATTCTTGGATTACGTAAAACTTTATGTAGAAACTAGTCTGGAGCTCCCACATGACAACAGCTGCTGGCTAGGGATAGCAAAGTTATTTTGCTTTGGGTTCCTTGATGCGATGATAAAGTGACCGATCTATTTAAAACTGTACCTATGCTCCGGTTTATCATAACTTTATACTGATCCCTTCCCAACATCTCATCTACCTACCACATAGCCACTTTAGGGGAACTGTAAAGATGAGAACACAGGCAAATAGATCATGTCGATATTTTATTATACCCTTCATGATGAAGTCATAGGGTATACTAGGATTGTCATTCCGTTTGTAATCCATAATGATGGTAGAGCAAATGGTTTGGACACCCATCATAATATTAATTTTTTTTTTGTGCGTCTGTGCTTGTGATAACTTGAGAACGCGAATACTTACTTAAGACAGAAATTTTCACATGGGCTTTTTAAAAAAAAGTAAATTTAAGTTCTAAAATGGGTCAAATCGGGGTAACTCGTTCTTGGGATTTCCATACAAAAATTTAGTTTTTCACTTATACTTATATACTTATACTGTGAAAACAATCAGTTCTAGTCATTTTTATTGTATACTTCAAAATATAAATCCTATGAAATTTGTCAAACTCATTTTTACTGTCGGACGAACCGTTCTATATGCGAAAAACCACTTCAAAAATCAAATTTGTACAGATGGCTGATCACACGAAATTTCGAACGGGTATTCATCATCATATCAGATGAAGAATAGGTCTTAGACAAATTTTAGCTTCTTTTTTCGTTATTTAGATGAAATAATAGAATTTTTGGAAACTTTTATTGTTAACGATTCTAAATTATATTATAAATACAACAGAGAAAAAATAAAAGTTTGCAAAAATTCTTCTATTCCATCTACATATATGACCGATTCTAAAAATTGTGAGTTTAAGTCCAGTATGGCTCAAAATAATAATAAATAAAATCTTTTAATTTGTTTAACTAAAACACCAAGGTAGTAGGAACTGTATTCTTACGGAAATCGGGAAAAGATTAGCCGAAGAGATGTGTGACTGAAAGTTAATTTATGTGACTTAAATTTAGGCAAAAGGTCTGTCTCATTTACAAAATTTGATATATGTGGCAACCGCCACCGAAGTTAGAGGGCAACATTTAAATTTAGCGCCTAGCGCAACGAATTGTAATTCTTTAGTGATGTCGCGCCCTCTATGAAAAAAAATTAGAACAAAAAAGATGTAATAGTAGTAGTAGCGTCATTTTTCGAGTTAGTAGTAGAGTGTCTTTCTACCACGAGCAACAGACAGTCCGTCCAATACAGTAGACGCTTAGATTAACCAGGTACCGTGTAATAGGTGGCCAAAAGAGCCAACAAAAAACCAATAAAGAATTAAGTGTTATCTCTAAATTTAAAGTCTTTTATTTTATAACGCCTACAGCTGTAGAGTGACCTAGTGTGAAATGGTAAGTCGCTAACTTCCAAATATACATACAATATCGCATAACTTTCAACTTATTCGAAAGAAAATTTATAGTAAAGCAAATTTCATAATAGTTTGACTAGAAATTATGAATTACACAACAAGTTATGAGGAAATAAAACATCTCAAATTGATACCTCGATCAGTGAAAGCTCGGGAGTTCTAAGGACGCGAATATTCACCACACAATCATAAGCACTCGTGGGAAATGTACTAACACCTAAAAATATCGATATCTACATATAGTTTCTGTTTTATGTACAAGAAATATTTTACTACAAGTTATGTGATTAGTTGAAATTTCACTTATTTACCTAAAAGAAAGCAACCTATTACTTAAACCTAAAAACCTTGTTTCACAATTTTAAAATTCTACACAATAAAAACGGGCTATGGATTTTTTTAAACATTTTTCTTATGACCTTTGCTGTGGAGGATGGATATATGGTTGACATGAAATCAAATCATTAATCACATAGCCTCTCCGGAACACATAGGAATGTCCCGCCAATTTTTTTATTTGGCACAAAGAGAAAATTCTAGGAATCCTGATGTGACTTAGGTTTAGAAAAAGACAACAAAAATTGTAGAGTGATTTGTGTTAATATCGAATGGAATATTGTCTGTTCTTCCAGAAAAGCATTTCAAATGTGTCGTGAATGAAATAGATTGTATTTAAATTTCCATTTTACTCTATCTATAGCGGCCAAGTATTTATAAGTCTAGAAAACAAATATATGTATATAGTCCCGCTTATAAATTTCTATGAACTATTAGCAAAAGAGAGTTTTAAATACAACGGTCTCGAGTTTTAATGCAGGAAGGTAGGAACTGAGCTTAGAGCTTTGAATAGAAATAAATCAAGCTTTAAAAAATGAATCGAGGGTAATTTTTACATATCTTATTATTATTCAATTTGCAAAATAGCTTCACATTTTCATAGCACCAACAAAAAATACAGAAACAAACAGAAAAAAATTTGAGAATCTGTAGACGGACAAGTCTAATGAAGGCAATCGAAGCGAATTGTAAATTTTTCCCTTATGTATATATTAATGAGTGTAACAGACACTCAAACTTAATTTAAGTGCTTGCTGAGCGGGCGTAAGTAACTTTGAAAAAAGAAAGAACTTCGATCTTTGACTGTAAACTTACACTGGTTTTTATTGTGCTAATACAAGACCTTAACTACAATTTTTACGCTTACATGATAAATTTTGCTATTATAGTAACTTCACTTCATCATGTTTACCTTGCAATCATTGACCAAGATTGGGGCAATGCATGCGGAAATATTTTCGTGAAATATTTTTATGAATGATGTAAGAACATGAGTAAGTGAACTTACGTTTGATTATATTTTGATATGCTTAAACAAAATGTTGCACAAAATAAACAAAGTGACAATTTCTTTTGCATTTGAGAAATCGGAAGACAATTAGGAAATTTATAGTAAACGCGAACAAGTAGGCAAATTGGAATTAAGAAATTATTTTTTTGTTCAGGTATGAACATGCTGGGGGACGCCAGATGCCTATACGATTGAAGTTTGTGGTGATGGTTGTCCTCCTTCGTTGGGTTTTGCTTGTCCCTTGGAACATCCAGTATAACAACATTGAAAGGTCCTTTTGAGGGTGAACCAGTACTTCCAGATGAGGATGACCAGGAAAAAAATGAACACAGATGATATTGATGTGGTTGAGTAGAATATCAGAGTGTTGTGTAGGATAGCTGGATCTCTCTTGGGCTCCTCCATATACTGCAAGATTTGCTCGTCTGGTTGAATCAAAACTCCTGGTTGCAGCAATACTGGTGATTTATTAAAGTTGGAAATGTTTAATCGTGGGGGAACTTCCTTTATATGGCTGGAGATGACATCTATTGTTTGATCCAATTTAGTTTTTAAGGTTATCTCTCTTGTTTTCAGATAACAGTAATCAGCAGTGTGTATGATTCCTGTGGTATTTAGCAGTAATTCCTTTCTAGCTCCCTTGCAGAATATGGATGTGACCTTGGTTTCATTAGTCATGTATAACCAAGTGTTTTTCGTCACCAAGTCTTTCCAAACTGTACCAGTCAGTTTGAACTGACGCACCTCACATATGGTCTTTGGATAGCGATCATAAATTTCATCAATTACACAAGATGGACTGTTTTCGATGCTGTGCACTATGGTTGGGCTACACAGGAACACGTGATTGGCTATAGTAGTGCAATTCTCAATTCCCTTTCTTCTAGATTGAAATATGTTTGATGGGTATAAACAACAGCCAAGGTGGAAGATTTTATGTCGGCCATTGCGAATTCGTTGCCTTTGATTAAGTGTGGAGTTGGTGTTATATGTATCAGATCGTACATGTTTGGTTCAACAATATTTAAGTATCCATACAATATTATTGTACCATTCTGATTTACCACGTCTAGCCGTTCCTGTGGTGTTGGTAAGATAATGAAGTTGGAACCAATTTTCTGAGCTACCTTTTGAATAACAGTTTGGATTGCGTGCAAAGAAATAAAACTCAAGAGATAACCGCGATTGTGTATGGCATTTAACCAGTAAACATACTGTTCCTGGAGCTCGTCGTAGTAATCGTCTGCACTTAGGTATGCGACTATCACTTCGATGCTGAGCCTATGGTGATCTGCTGCTTAGTACCATGTAGATATTTCGTTAACTGAAGAAATGGCTTGAGCCAATCTGGCATCAAAGTGCTTCAATTTATCTAGTATGATAAAATTGGTCTGATTAACTTTCGCGGTGACGAGCAGCATTTGTTGATTTGTTGAAAATAGGAGATTTTGTTGATTGTGTTCTAATGCGTCGGTATTTGCATAAACTTCCTCATTAACGCCAAATATACCGGTGAGTATCCTACCAAGAAGACCTCTTTTACTTCTGTTCCTTGGTTCTATAAATCGGATTTCATCTACTGATCTTAAAAGGTTCTTCCTCCTTGTGGATAAGTGCCTGAATAGTTGCGAGCAACGCGTGGTTTCAGTGAGCTTCTCAGTCTTGTCACATATTCCCTGTATTTGTTTCCAAGTGGAGTTGATATTTTTGTCGTCATAAAAAATGTCAACCATTGGAAGTGGCACCTGCAATGGAAGATTTCCTCGTTTTATTTTGGCTTTGCCTAAATTCTCTATGTAGAGGCCGTATTTGGGCTGTATGATCTCATAGTCTTGTGCGAATGCTACAGTCAACCAACAAAGTATCAGAAAGGTGGAATGTAACAGTCTTGAGGCCCAGGTACATGGTGCGATTTTCATTCTTGTGCTATGTCGAGCTGTAGTCTGTTCAGACCCCTTTCCATCTTTACTGGTGGAAATCGTATCAAATTGCTCTGGTTTCGACCATAGCTCAGGTTCGGCTGAAATGTCAGGTAACCCCCTTTTTGTGGATTTCTTGAGAGTGGTCAGTGCTGTAGAAGTTCTGAGGCCGGCATCTTCATGGCCAGATTTAAGTATGCTCATAGGCAACTTGCACAGTTTGATAAGTGGCTGTTTCTTGATAATGTTTCTATATTGCACAGAAACTACTCGCACTATTCCATCTTCCAGGATGAAGCTGTACGATTCGTCCTAACGGCCGCTTTTGTGGGGGCAAGATATCTTCCTTTACTAGAACCAACTCTCCGAGAACTGGGTTCTTTTTGTCTGTTCTCCATTTGCTTCTTGGTTGTAATAGTGCCAGATATTCTTGTGACCATCTCTTCCAAATGTCCTGGTATAGTTTTGTAACAAGCTTCCATCTTTGGTGGATCTGTTTACACTGAATATCTGGTTCAAGCGGTGCTAGCAGAGGCCTTCCGATCAAGAAATGACCTGGAGTTAATGGTTCTAGATCTGTGGGATCGCGTGAATTTTGTCGGATTGGCCTTGAATTCAAGCAAGCCTCCACTTAATGTAGCACGGTGGTAAATTCCTCATATGTTAGCAAGGTGTCTCCCAGCGCTCGTTTGAGGTGTGCCTTAACGGACTTAACGCGAGCCTCCCACAGACCTCCAAAATGTGGGCTCAGCTAGGCTCTGTATTTCGCTCACTCGGTTCGCGACAATTGAATGCCAGTTGTTTGGGTTTTTAGCGATCCAAGCTGGTGCTATCTCAGAATCGCACCAAGCAAAAATCTGAGTTGACGTTATTGCTAGAATCTCAATGGTTGATTTGAGCAGCCGGGCAAGGAGTAATGCACCACAGAGCTCTAGTCGTGGTACAGTTATCTTCTGTTTTAATGGTGCTACTTTGGTTTTTGCAGATAGCAATGTAGTATGTGTTTTCCCAAAAGCATCAACCGTGCGTGTATACACTACTGCGGCATATGCTTTCTCAGAGGCATCGCAGAATCCGTGAAGTTGAATTTGTTGGTTTGTGCGATGTCCAACCAATCGTCGGATTCTAATTGATTTTAAGCCCAGCAGATCTGTCTCGAATCTTGTCCAGAATTTGGCTATATCTTCAGGTGGTGGCTGGTCCCAATCTGTTCCTGCCTTCCATAGTGAGTGCATGATGAGCTTGGCTGTAACGGCTACTGGTGCCAACCAACCTAGCGGATTAAAAATGGTAGCAGCCCTTGACAGTATTTTTCGTTTTGTCAATTTTGCCTCATTGTTATGGAAGCGTATTCTAAACAGAAACTCGTCTTGTTTGTAATTCCAATGTATTCTCAGAGCTTTGATTGTTTCATCTTCTCCAATTCCTAATATTCCCTTCTATATCATGTTCTCGGGAAGGTCCTCTAATAGTGCTTCGTTATTTGAAGTCCATTTACGCAGATTAAATCCCCCTACATTTAATAAAGAGGTTATTTGTTTTTGTAGTACACGAGCTTCAGCTTTTGTATCAGCTCCTGACAGCATGTCGTCTACGTACAAGTCCTCACTGAGCACCTTTTTTGCCAAAGGTAGCTGGTCACCTTCGCTAATTGTTTTAGACACTCGAACTTAATTTAAGTGCTTGCTAAGCGGGCGTAAGTAACTTTGAAAAAAGAAAGCACTTCGATTTTTGACTGTAAACTTACACTGGTTTTTATTGTGCTAATACAAGAACTTAAATACAATTTTTACGCTTACATGATAAATTTTGCTATTATCGTAACTTCACTTCATCATGTTTACCTTCCAATCATTGACCCAGATTGGGGCAATGCACGCGGAAATATTTTCGTGAAATATTTTTATGAATGATGTAAGAACATGAGTAAGTGAACTTACGTTTGATTATATTTTGACCTGCTTAAACAAAATGTTGCACAAAATAAACAAAGTGACAATTTCTTTTGCAAATTATTATCTCTGATCAAAAAAATAAACATCAGAAATAATTATTATTTCATGATTGAAATAATAAAAATCCAACGAAATAATAATGGAAATATTTTAACTTTAAAAATCACATTTTTTTTAATCATTTCTCATAATGAAACAGCATAAAAATATATTACTATGTGACTTATTCCCGTTTGGTACATTCGGCTTTTTCCATTCCATTTGTTTAGTAATCCTAGTTCTAATAAATTACCTTTTTGGTATGGAAATTTATTCGGACTTATTGGATACTCCTTGAGTGCTCCGTACGTCTTTCCACTTGCCATAAGAACATATGAAGCCAGGCTTATGGGACGATTTGATCTGAGCCGGGCTTCATAATTTCCTCCTGTCTCAGGTATATATGTATATCACCTTTACCTTTCTCCATGCTTTGTGTCCATTGTCCATCTTAAGACTATTATTCAGATGTAAAAATATAATGGGTATTCCTTGTTAGTGTATGCCGTGAGTATAAGCAATGATTTCATTTAAGATATAAAAAAGAAATTCCATGATATACCAAAAGCAATTACTGATTCGCAGTTGTCACATTGAAATACTTAGGACATAATCAATCTCATTCCATTTGCAAAAAGGAATTCAAATTTGTGAGGCTGTGATTACAATGGCGCCGAAAAAGAAACTAGGTAAGGGTATTACTTTGGGATCATTAATTACGCGAGGAACTAAAGGAACTGACAAAAATACCATAGCAATATGGAGACTCAATTTTACGCACATAAGTACATACTTAATGAAGTCTTTAAAACTAAAGTAACGATTTAAGTATATTTTCTTTTTATTTATCAGTTTATGACGCGCTATAAGCATATGAATTAAATCCTCTCCAAACTCCCTTTTTGAAATGAAATTAGTTTGAAAACGTCTGTATCCTCCTTAAGCTTCAAATGATAAATTTATCTTCCAAGGAAAATTATTCTGCTGGAAAGTCATTATTCACTGCCTTGTCAATTTGCGTAATTTTATGAAATTTATTGATGAGAAGTTAATTTGTCAAGGCGATCCGTATTTATAGCTAATTGATGCTAATTTCACGGTATTTAATTTATATCGGTTTGTGGGAATAATTGTGTGTGATAATTTCGGTCAACAGTAATTTTTAGTCTACGTTTTATGCTGAAGGAAATATTTTTATTTTTCAGATAATTTGTTTTTGTGACCAGGAAAATTATATTATATATGCAGAAAATAAAAAAAAAAAAATGTGAAAAGATAATTCTCCCAAATCAATCATCTATCATAATTTGACTCTATTGTTCCTCATACCAACATTCAAAATCTTGCATATCCTGTTGGAAATTGACGCCTGAAGTATGCTCACAACTTATTCTTGAACTCACATAGATATACGTGGAACATGTACATCATGGGGGATATCTTTCTAGCCATCTTCTTGAAGTCTCTGATGAGCCTCGTTGTAGTTGATACTTCCTCGGCGGCTATAAACCACACCACCTAAAAATTATTCCAAATTTTTCTCTATTGCATATTTGATGAGAAACCGGGCAACATTTTTACTGTTCACGATTTTTTTTCCTAATTTGTGGACCAATGAAAATTCTGACTTTAATACTGAACATAACTTATGACCGCTACTATTTAGGCTTTTTATTAATGATCTGACAAGAGTAAGTCCATGATACTAGTATTCATATATGTATATGCCAGTGATATGCAAGTATTTATTAGCAGGATTCCATCTATCGGAGATATAATAATCTAAAACGTTTGTGTAAATGATCAATCTTAAATGATCTTGCTCTGAATGTTGAAAAGTTTAAATATATTATAACAGACATGAGAGGTTTTGATCCCATTGATTTTATTGATATTGTATTAGGCCGTGTTCCTATATAAGAGCAACACAGTCAAATGACCTGCTGTGCCAACGAAAATAAGTTTATAGGTAAGAAATATGTGGAATCCTTCATACACTTTAGATATGTCGAAAATTAGCATTAAACTAAAGGTAGTAGAAACATTATTTATCTTCATCTACAGGAAGATTACATATCCTTCTCTTCATTGTTGAAAAATTGAAGTGGTATGTAATTGTTGTATTGGATGTGAGTTTTAGCTAATATGCTACGGTATTAATGTATAAGTCTCCACCGTACCATAATTATTGGTTGCACAATTCATATTATTCATATTATATACAGAACAGTTACTTTTCTGTATCAGCTCATTTATAATAATAAAGCAAAATATCTCTCTATTTATATAATATTTTTACGTTTATCACTACAAAACCTCTATAGGGTAATGTTGCTATACTTTGCTTATATCCCTGTTATATGAAATACTATTCCAGTTTGGAATCAGCGTACGGTATCTGCTTAAGTATTGAGAATGCTCCAACACTTAAAATCTCGTTGTACACTGCCTAAAATAAATGATATGAATTGCAAGAGATCCGATCACCAAAAATTCTCAAGAATATTTCTCAAGCCATGAAACAGAAATCTATATGTGTGCATTGGGAGTCCATTCTCTAAAATGATCTATATTGATTGTTATGGAAAAGTGACACTATATATGCTATAAAATAGTCTTCCAGTAATTTAATCACTAACTCTCAGCTAAGTAATAATTGCATGTGTGTATGTACAGTCGGAGTCCGAGTCTGTAGGCAGCTGTATTCGATTTCATCAGACCACGGCATTCCATGACGGCACAGCGTCATGTAAAATGATTAGTCAGCTGAGAACTTTTTTAAGGAATCGTGGTCATTTGGTGCAAATAATTTTTTTTAAATAATTTTGTTAGGAAAGGTATAAAATTTTTATTTCGCTTTGGAAGATAAAAAAGCAAGCTTAAAACTATCAGGACACCATTTTTCTGTATGAATAGGAGTTTAGGGCGGAGGAGCTAAATAGCTCAAAACTTTTGTCAGTTTTACATAACAAATATTTTAGAATGTTAGGACTCCGTTGGGGTTCTCATGTAGTAGTGAGGGAGTCTGTTTCATGGCTTGTAAAGTATTCTCGAGGGTTTTGCATCACCACATCACATCGATCGTGAAGAATATATAGACCCACCTCCTTAAAAAAAAAAAAACGGTATAAAAATGCTTCATGTCCCGTTCATGAAGCCAGTTCTATACTCTCAAACGAATGGCAAGACTTTCACTTTATTCTTAGATAGACGGTTAAAGGTATATGTATTAGTTTGCCTTTGATTTTAACATTTCTACTATGTATGTATCTCTTCGAGAAAAAAAACAGGTTTGCAGGTTTTGCTACCGCAGCATGTGAGATATCCCGAGATCAGTATCTGAAAGAGGAGCCTTGTCCAGTTTTTGCCCGTGAGGGGATCGTTGTAACATTGAATATAATTTCTGTCCACAAAATCTAAATCTGGTGTTTTATGTTGAAATTAATCGAAAGAGCAGAAACTATATAATGGGTAATCGAGTAGTTTCCTAACATATATTACGGGCGCTAAGTAAATCGTTGAGGTCTTCTGTTTTGATGGAATGTGGCCTTCTATCTTTTATTTCATAAAAATTATTATCGAAGCCATTTTCAGTTTTCTGGCTTCCCGATGAACTACTTTCTTGACGAAATGACTACGTAAAACGGTTCAGGAGAACTTGGTCTTTTAGACCAATTCTATTTCTTTTTTACTTGTTCAAGTTATATTTACTATTTTTATAAAAACACATGTACAAAATTTCAGTTCTCTACGTCGACGCGTTCTTAGGCAGTGTTCAAGTATATAGTAAAAGATGAAATTTTTGTATAGGAACCCTACGATGGAGTTACCCGGTTTATATTTACTTTTTTTTTTAAAGCCCGTGTGCAAAATTTCAGTTCTCTAAGTGAGCGCGTTCGGGAGTTATCGTAAAGACCGACGGATATACGGACGGACAGACTGACATGCAGAAATTAAAATAACTTTTAATATTATGCGTGGGAGTCCAATCCATTTTTCTCTATTAGCATAATTTCTGTGCGTAGTATTGGTATTAGTATATATTATAATTAAATTCAAGAGTTCATTATAAATTGTAGCTGTGAAAAATATAGGAATTAAATCAGTTCGTACTTCACGTTTATTTAAAATACCAGTGACAGAACAGATCTAGTACATAATCATGGAATTTTACTGTTGGTACGGCCGAAAGTAATTTAAAGGGTAAAAGGATATGCCCGGTTTGGAGTGGGAGTATTGCGTTTAGGAATCATTCTACAGGGGATCAGACTAGATACTTCATCAGAATATTGACCATGCGTGTAGCGATAAAGAGGGAAAAAGATCCAACATTGCGGCGGTGCTCGGTGTCCAACTTAACTTATGTGGGATGGTCGGTCAAACAAATTAAAAGGCACATCTTATTCGATCGGTAGTTTATTGCGGAATTGTACATAAATTGAGAGCAACGGCGCTTACACTTATTGGAAATGTGAATTCTAAAAATGCATGAAGACACTGTATATTTTATCAATACTCCTTCAAAAGAAACAGCAGTGGAAAAGCTATGATCTTCTTTTAAACAGCTGTATCCAGGGAGTCTTCAATCACTTTACCAATGTTAAGTAGAGGAGGTATAAAGAAACTACTGAAATTGATTCTGATGGCTTTGACCAGGGACCGGAATCTTTGCTGTATTTGCGTCTTGCCGAGATTCTGTGGCTAACATTCTGGTCAATGAGAATTTCTTCACTATATGGATAATGTCTTGGATACTTGTTTCAGTTCTAGACATGGATGGGATTTGCTGTTGTTGAGATCTGCTTTGTAGGAGTACGAAATATATTTACGCATGGCAAAACTTAGAATATTACTAAGTTCTAATGTGCATTGTTGATGAAGCAAAACAGACGACCAAACAATCAATTCATCTAGGATACTGATTGACAATTTCCCAATCGGCATTTATATTTTGTTTTTCTTTTACATTTAGCTAAGTATTCTAGTAAAACTATTGCATTTAATAAAATAATGAAAAAAAAAAATTATTCCAAAATAAATCTCTTGCTTTGAATGTTATAATTGTATGCCGTCGTGTAGTTTCGGTTAATTTCTCCAATAACGAATAATAATTTGTTCTTTAAATGTTTGTTTTGAGTCGATAGAATATTATCGGCGGATCTTCTAATGAGCCGTCTTTACATCGAAGACTCATAAAAGACCTTTAGCAGCTATTTTCAATTAAAACAAATCTTCTATCGCTTTTACCAGTATATGGTTAGTACTCGTTCAAACATCCCGAGGAAATTTACGTTTAAAAATTGAAGTTTGAAGCGTTCAGGAATTATTATGTTTTTTATAAAAAGTGTAGTAGAATTAATTTACTGGGCAATGAATCATTTTCTTCGGAAAGTGGAGAATATTTTCTGCAATTTTTTGTAGTGGTATTCAGGGAGAGGGGGGAGGAGGGCTAGCTGGATCCGCCACTGATAGCCTTTGATGTCATCTAGCGTATAAAAAGCCTTCAAGTAGTGAAAATAATGAGTTAAAAGATGAAAAATAACAATTCTTTTAAAAATGGATTTTTGGGAACTGTAAAAGTTTGCAGTAGGTGAAATTCTTTAACAAACAAGGCGTTTCACTCTTAGTTTTTCTTTGGCATCGATGGCAGGCAGAAATTCTTAGCCGTACTGATGAGTATTCGAGTTTTTGGCAATACGAAACGCCTTGTTCATTTGAGTGAAATATGGAGATATGTAAGTACTAAAAGCATAGAGAAGTTTGTCAATGATTGTTCGACCAAAATACAACAAGAAAAATCAGATTAAAAGTAAAAGAAAAAAAAAAAAAAAAAGAATCTTATCAGCATCTGAGAAGGCACAGATGCAAGGGATCCCACTACGAACTAAAAGTAAACAAAAATGAATTAAAAAATGTGAATTAAACTAAAATAAATAATTAAATATATAAACTGTGTTATTTAATAAATTAGAAATACGCAGCCAACAAAATTCTACTGTAGGGTGGTAGGCAAGCCCATACAAGGCATGCAAATAATAACAAACAAAAAAACGCAATAAAATGTATACTTAGCAACATAAAGCATAAAATTTAAATACGTACCCATGCCAAGGGTCATATAAAATCCCTTTTATAAGAGATTCATTTATACAAAGGGAGATTTTACAATAAAACTACATATAAATTAAATAAAATCATAGTCTAACCTGTTCAAGGATACGTGATTCCCTCGATTAATACCTATAAATTACACATAACCACTGAATTTAACGCAAAACTTACAAATTTAAAACTCGCGCGCTGATGGCATGACGAATGTAAACAACACGTCAAACTCCACACTCTTGCGACGTTTGACATGTCACCCCGCGGTAAAAGAGACGAAGAATCGAATGGGCGCGTTCTCGTCGTGATACTTTTCCCGGTTTACCAATGAGTGCGAAAGATTCACAAATGTGTGAAAGGGACAAGGATGAAGATGAACAAAAATGAATTCTGAGAGGAATTTCCTAAATTGAAATTGATATTTTTTTAGACTATCAAAACCAGCTTAACACAAGCTCGCTGCATGGACACGTTTAATAGATAAACGGTCAACACTACATGCGCTTCATCACTTAGTCGGTTGTTAGTATTAGTATCTTACACTAAACATAGACCAAACACCAGATAAAATGACATGCAATGCGACATAGAACAAAAATACAAAAATCTAAATTAAATCTAAGTAAATATATTATATAGACGTTTTTTTAAGATATGCTTCGAGTCGTCCACAACAAAATGCTCAGCCAAATTATGAACAACAATGCACATGCGATTAATAGGTTCATACTTGCCAAAGTTAGACCTTGAGGAATTGACATGCAGTAGAGGTAGCCTTCTTAAATTGTGCCTATTATCACGGAAAGAGATTTTGTCAAGTAACAACGGGGAATCAACATTCGTGTTCAAGTGTTGGTGAACAAAAATTCATGGTAAGCGAGTTTCTTTGGTGGAAATAAGTACAACCACATTTTCTAGTCTCGATTATTGTTTGAATTATGCTTTGGATTAAATTTACCGTATGGTTTCGTGCTTTGATTATTCGATATTGTGATATGTGATCACTAAATCCCTATTATGTTTCGAGTTGAGTACTTTTGTTAGATCACGGTTAACTAAAAATAGCAGTAATGAAGGTATGCATCATTGTGTTACCACAGCTGATGTGTCAATTGCAATAATTGACATCTACGAAAAAACTAAGTTCGCAAGGTACAGTTTACTGAAATTTATCAATTCCTATAATTGACTTTCGAACAAACTGCAGTTACAAACGGGAATCTACGTATGATGAAATAAAATATTCTGGTGGGGTGTAGCGGTTAAATAAAAAGATGAAATTTTCTCACTCAATTGTTCACTGAAGCTTATTGCAGGAAAAATATTATTTAGTGGACAAATGCTAATATTATGCAAAAATCAATTACGTTAACTTAATTCAATTAGTTTTTTTTAAGTTGTAAATTTTATGTGAAATGACTTACACTAGTACGTTTATAAACTTCAATTTCAGTTAACTGGTTCAAATTATGTCTACACTTATGTAAAAATAAAGGAATATTAATTAAACTAAAAAACCATGTTTTACTCCAGTTTTTCTTATCAATTATGACAAATTATGCTCCGTTTAAATTTAATAGATTAAAGGTTAAAAATTACTTTTCCTTTTTTTTACGTATCTTAACTATGTTTGATTTCACTAATGGCTGAAATTTAAAAGTAATTACAACTCAATGCTGATCTGTTTCCAATTATCATGTTGTGTAAAAATTACCTAATTGCATAGCTTTTACACGATGAATAATTGCTTGAAATTTCGATTTGATTGAGTAAAATAATTGCAAAAGACTTAAATACCTGAAATGAGGAAAATAGTTAGTAAGAACCCAATGGTTATTGTTAATTTCATATATGTGTGTATGACCAACACCTGGCATGCATATACACAATGAACTTAACTCAAATTGAGAAATTTATTAATTGGCAAAGTTACCCAGAATTTAGTATAAAATCCGTAGCTGAGGAAATTTAACCAAAAAAAGTTACTGAAAGTCCTTTGCTGCTTCGAGAATTGCCTTGTTCTAAATTTTTTGTTTCTGATGCACTGATGAAAAATATATATATTATTTTGCTGAAAATTCTAGTTTTATTACTGCTGACACTATTGCAAAAAGTTGGAAGAATGCTCTAGCATATCTTCGCACTTTGATAACTTTGAAAATAAGAAGGATGAATGAAGAATGAACCCCCTTTTTGTAGGAGCTTTAGTTCCGATTTCGCATCCATAAATATGAAATCTTGAATTTTCAGCCTTCATTTGACTACAATATATGATTTCGTTGTTGTCAGTTGATGTCAAATTACAAATTGCATTTTTGACATCTTTCCCATAGAAATCAGTATTAATTTCGCATAATTATTATAAGTTTTCTAAATCTGGCAATATCTGATCGTATCGCCATGTTCAATTATGGGTTCTTACTAACTACTTTCCTCATTTCAGGTATTTAAGTCTTTTGCAATTATTTTACTCAATCAAATCGAAATTTCAAGCAATTCTTCATCGTGTAAAAGCTATGCAATTAGGTAATTTTTACACAACATGATAATTGGAAACTAGATCAGCATTGAGTTGTAATTACTTTTAAATTTCAGCCATTAGTGAAATCAAACATAGTTAAGATACGTAAAAAAAAGGAAAAGTAATTTTTAACCTTTAATCTATTAAATTTAAACGGAGCATAATTTGTCATAATTGATAAGAAAAATTGGAGTAAAACATGGTTTTTTAGTTTAATTAATATTCCTTTATTTTTACATAATTGTAGACATAATTTGAACCAGTTAACTGAAATTGAAGTTTATAAACGTACTAGTGTAAGTCATTTCACATAAAATTTACAACTTAAAAAAAACTAATTGAATTAAGTTAACGTAATTGATTTTTGCATAATATTAGCATTTGTCCACTAAATAATATTTTTCCTGCAATAAGCTTCAGTGAACAATTGAGTGAGAAAATTTCATCTTTTTATTTAACCGCTACACCCCACCAGAATATTTTATTTCATCATACGTAGATTCCCGTTTGCAGTTGCAGTTGCAGTTTGTTCGAAAGTCAATTATAGGAATTGATAAATTTCAGTAAACTGTACCTTGCGAACTCAGTTTTTTCGTAACTGTAGTAACACAGCTGTGGTAACACAATGATGCATACCTTCATTACTACTATTTTTAGTTAAACGTGATCTAACAAAAGTACTCAACTCGAAACATAATAGGGATTTAGTGATCACATATCACAATATCGAATAATCAAAGCACGAAACCATACGGTAAATTTAATCCAATGCATAATTCAAACAATAATCGAGACTAGAAAATGTGGTTGTACTTATTTCCACCAAAGAAACTCGCTTACCATGAATTTTCGCATCTAGAAGCTTCATCAAAGTATGTGGTGTCTTAATCTAAAATTGGACTTTAGCACGAATACAGTATGAAAGAGTGAATCAAGTCAAAATGCCCTTATGCTGACTATGGGTGATGCGTTGTTCATATCATAATCATAGAAATAAATTAGAGGTATTTTGTATTTAATTAACGAATATTATTATATTCGACGAGTTTTGTATTATTTGAGAAGAAAGTGAGCGAAAGTTAGCGAACGTATTGGAAAGTCGTTGTACGACAATTACATATAAACTAACTCCAACATCAAAACATTCGAAAATAAAGTCAGTCGGTGTTCACGAAATCAAAATTGTAGCGCTGAAAAATACTTGAAATGCACTTTAAATAATTTTTATAGGTGGGTATTTATACATTTTCTTAAATATAATTTTCTTATTTTTACTTACATTTAAGATAGTTTTTCAGTATCGTCACTTTTGTACTGATTTTGTGTACCTGTGAACTTATTTTTCTTTACCTGATAAATCTTAAATAATTTTCATTTAAATAGGATATGCGTCAGGTAGTCCTTTTCCATTCCATAATTCCGTTACACATTATTTAAAAGATTTTCCCCGAGAAAAATCGATTCTGCTTTCTAGAATAGAATATGGCGCCACAATGTCCCGACTAAGATGAGCCACATGAGCCACAAGTGGTTTTTCTGATAGATAGACTCCATAGAGATTAATATAGTGTAGGTAGGTATATGACGCTATCAATTTTCCATGTTATGAGAAATATTTCTTACTAGTTCAAGAAGGCTATTTTTATTATACTTTGAATTCTCCGGCACAACAGCAAAAGGGAAACAATTCTAATTATTTATTGCATTACACAGCTCATTTACTTTTTAATTTTGGGTGGAAAGCTTCAAGTCTGGGTTTGACATATCAGCAGGTCCCAAAATAGCGAAGTTGAGTGACTCGAAAAAACAAAAGAAAAATAGAAGACAGAAAGAAATGAAAAAATCAAAAAATTGAGAAAAACAGAGAAAAAAATTTATTTAAAATGAGATTGGATAAATTCAAAAAAGAGAATCGAATCTGTGTAAGCCTGCAGTGGGCTGAAAAAAGAGGGAAGAAGAAAAATAAGCATTTCGTATCGGCAGAAGCCTTATACTCTTCAGTACAGCTTGGCTTCTGCACTCAGAAAAAATCCTCCTATAATTTAACCATTTGAGTGTGGTTATTAACAATAGGATGAAAAAATACCGTTTTTAGAATAAAAAGCAAAAAGAGCTGCACATAAATTTAATGAGTTAGATACTGTTGACATTCAAACCGCAATCTTTTTAATTCAACTGGATAAATAATTAATTAAGAACTAGTTATTCCTGTTAGAGCAATCTGATGATCTTATTTTTTTTCAATAGGATTGATACCATTGAGTTCATATGGATAAAATATTGGAATAACCGGATGTCCAATTGTTGGTGCATTCTAATAATTCACATTACCGTGCGAACCTATTGATTCGACTGGTTCATTGATCACAAT
The DNA here is from genome assembly GCA_963930735.1 of Dioctria linearis. Taxonomy (NCBI): domain Eukaryota; kingdom Metazoa; phylum Arthropoda; class Insecta; order Diptera; family Asilidae; genus Dioctria; species Dioctria linearis. The sequence goes on along the minus strand of OZ005742.1, from coordinate 218,194,035 downwards.
AGTGTGATGTCATATCAATTTAATGGTTTTAACCTATTTCTTTGGGAAGTTGTGAGAAATGAAGTGAACGTTAATAGTGCTTTTCATATTTTTGCTATATAGTTGAAAGGTTCCTAAAAAGGAATTTAACTTGCAAGCTGGTTTAAAAATTATTGAGCATTTAGTGGTCTTCTCTTTTTGAAAGCTCTGTGGAAAAGAGCGTGAATTTTATACGTTGATTTTTATGTTTTTGCTTAAGTTGAAATTGATAAATTCTTGCGTAATAAAATAAAATAATATAAAGGACGGCGCGTCCCAAAAGCTTTTGAAATATTTTGGAAGAAGAGAAAATCGACTCAAGTAAGAATTTCTTCTTTTACTCTTCAGCAGTCATAATATTATTTGTTATCTTTGGATTGCAGATTGTCGAGATTGCATTATAATATTATTGCTTCACGCAGTTTTACAGCCATCAGTCTCTGTTACTAAACAGCCTACGCAGGAACGTTCAAAGTGGAAACCTTTTATCCTAGAGGCTCAAGAATCTACAATTTTTCATGTAACTGCTGTCAACGGTTTGGAAAAAGAAGTACAGCGCATAAAAAAAGAGGTGTTTAATCAAAGGTTTAACTTTTCAACCTATTATAGTTGTTATTGGACAACAAAAAAATTCCTTAAAAGACTTTTTTACATTTTACGACGGTATTTTATTCAAATTTTCATCCTTTTTAAAATGCTTAGATATTACGTTCAAATGCTTCCACGTACTAGATTTTGAATACCTTTTGGAAGGAAGAAATATTTATTATTTTATAGAAAACTATTTCTATGATATAAGTGGCAGCAATAAAAACCCAAATAAAACTAACTTGGTGAAATACTTAAACTTTCGACATTAACTGTACGTATTAAATAATATAATAATGTTTTTATGTTTCTTATGCAAACAGTCATTTGAAAATATACAGCTCTTAATAGGTCATATTAAATCATTTCATGCAATTCAATCAATAGAAAGTTTCCGATGTGAACAACAGAATTGCTTGCAAACATTTCAAAATATTTATTCATTCAGACATCATTTAGAAAGAGTAGATTTAACGAAGGACAAATTTAATAAAAGAGACCTTAATGATAAAAAAACAAATCAAAGAATAATTATTAAAAATCAAGACTGTACTACTATTAATTCTATTACAAATAATTCAAATATAATAGGTACGTTTAACTCGAAAGTAGAAAACCAAGTATGTGCTCAAAATAAATTACATGGACTTTCTTTTATTTTAGCTCTACACAACAAATTAACATTAATCGAAAAGATATTATTAATATTGTTAATGATACCGAACTCTTGGTTACAAATCTCATTTTGGAAAAAGTTGCTTCTTTAGTTTTACCATTCATAGAAAGTGAAGAAAGTAGAAACAAAGCTAATATTTTATTAAAACAATGTCTTAATCCGTTTGAAAATATCAAAACAGAGCATAAATTCTTTCACCAACTAGAGCTTATTGGTCTTTAGAAAGAGCCGACTACGTATGTTATTAACGGAGAAATTTCGGAGGTTGTACACAACTATATTCCATCTCTCGAAACAAACAAAGTAACTGGTACAATAATGCCAATTGCGTTTCAAATAAAAAAGATTTTCGAGTGTAAAAACATACTAAAAATAACTTTAGAGGACATGAAAAACTTGCAAGAAAATTCTGACGAGTTTCGATGTATAATAAATGGATCTGTATGGAAACAGAAAATTTCTAATATGAACCATAAGTTAGTCATACCTTAAATTTTATACGTTGATGATTTTGGTATCGATAATCCCCTAGGGCCGCATTGTAAAGGCCACTCAATTTGCGGAGTATATTACACATGCCCATGTATTCCTAAACACCATTTGTCAAAGTTAGATAACATTTTTGTAGCTGGATTCTTCAAAGCTAAAGATACAAAGGTTTTTGGCAACGAACATACTTTTAAACCTTTTATCGAAGAAATTACAAAACTAGAGAAGGAAGGTTTGATTATAGAAAGCGACCAGAATACGTATTATGTCCATTTCATATTAGCATTTATTGTAGGTGACAACCTTGGTCTTAATAGTGTCTTAGGCTTTTCAAGTAGTTTTAACTCTAATTTCAATTGTAGATCTTGCAAAAGGCATAAAAAGGAAATGCAACAGGATGTAAATGAATATGAAGATTATCTACGCACTAAGAATAATTATGAGTATGATATTTCATTGAATAACGAAAAGCTTACAGGTATTCGCGAAAACTCTGTATTCACTTCTATACAGTCATTTCATGTCATGATAACTTTTGGTTTGACATAATGCATGACATTTTTGAAGGTGTGTGCAGATACGATTTATCAAAAATCTTATTATATTTTATTGATAGGTACTTACTGCTAAATTCTTCTCCATAGATACACTGAATTATCGAAAGCAAATGTTTAATTATCTTTGCAATTGTCATCATTAAAATTAAATTCTTTTAAAATGACAGCAAGGGAAATGATGATGTAAACTATTTACCTTTAATGATTATCGATCTTGTCCCTGAACATGATAAAGTATGGGGATTTATAATAATATTAGTAAAAATTATTGATATACTTTTATTGCCAACTTTAGACAAGAATAACATTAATTCATTACGGTATCTGATTTCGCGGCATAATTTGCTTTATCAAAGTTTATTTAATGATACTTTAAAACCGAAATTTCATTTTCTAGTGCATTATCAAACGGCGATTACTAAATGTGGTCCCTTAAAAAATATTTCGTGTTTACGGTTTGAAGCTCTTCATAAAACATTTAAGACTTAATTTTCATTGTACAAACTCCAGAACTAATATTCAATTAACACTTTCAATTAAAGCGGGATTAAAATTTGCATACTTGCTGTATTCTGAATCATTTTTTAAAGATGATTTAAATGTCGACACAAAAGATATTAAACTTTGTAATTTGCAGGAAAAGTTCCCTATGCTACATACAAATACATTGGATGGTTTCGATGTAACTACTGCCTTTGTTGCCAAAAAAGCTGTGTACAGGGGTAAAATTTATAAAAATACGTTCTTTTTATCTAAAACAATATAAGGTGTAACACTGCTCTTTGAAATCGAAGAAATAATAATTCACCAAAGTACTTTATATATGATTTGTAGCCAATGGGAGTTGTCATATTTTAGTGAACACTTGCAGTCTTTTGTAGTAGAAAATAAGTTTATTATTAGATTACATATTTCACTGTGTTGGCGAATTTGATAGTCCGCCAATTCATTTATATTTTATAAGTAATCGGAAAAGATGTTTTCGTTCGAAAAAATTTTGATTGTAGGTTGTCTAACAATTTATTAATACACATTTATTAATTACTACAGAATTGCTTTATTTTTAATTTGTAAAACAGAAATGAATTTATAATAAACTATCGGCGATTTAGAAAATTCACCGTTGATTTCACCGACAAGTATCAAATTTCTTAAGAGCTTTAATTTTTTTCAAATTGACTGCTTCCTGACTGTAATTAATATATTATTATGATTTATTGAATTAAAAAATGTTACGAAATTTGTGATATAATTGTATATTATATTTATATCATGGTGAATGTTTTTAAGTTACCATTTCATGAAAAAATATATCTTTTACTATCCTTCTCTTTAGTTATTCACATTCTGATGATGTTCTGTTTCGAGGGTATATTATTGTGCTCGATATACTCATACAATCGTAATAAATCATGTACATTCCTGAGTTTTGATAAGGTCGTGTGCACAATTTTAGGTTTTTAATTAAATGCGATGTTGAGTTAACGTGTAGACAGACGGAGAGACGGTCAGATAGACAGCCATTCGTACGGACAGACGAATATGCTAAATTCAAAATTACTTTTAATATTATGCGTGGGTCCAAACCATTTTGCTGTACCATCATTATTTCTATACGTTACAAACGGAATGACCAACTTAGTATACCCTATATATTTCAGGGTATAGAAATTAGCAAACTCCAATGTCTCCAATTAAAATAAAGTCAAAGCAAATAGCATTCAAAACCACGGCTATTTGAAATCGTTAGCAATATTTAATCCAATTCGTATAATCTTCGTACTCGTTGGCCCGAATCAGTAATATGAGATACTATTAATATAATATTTACCATATTGTTAAAATTTCAATAAAATTCTCATATAGAAATAATAAGATATCGCAGTTCTTCTAATATGAAGTTTTTGGTTGCAATAATAATTATAAACTGTTGAAATTGTAGTGCGAATCCTGTAATAATAATAGGACTGCCCTTTTTGCATAAGGATTAAAAGTATTTTCTACGTTTTGTCAATCAAGGGTGTCTCCTCAAACAAAAAAATGTCTTTACACACACGCACAAAAATAACATGTGCGAAACAACAAAATTCCCGACTCGAACCCACGATTTGGTGATTAGACAACTCAGTTCTTTCCACTACACCAAGATTATCCTTTGAATTCGTGCACAGTTCTAGTTTTAATTGTAAAAGACCACAATTTTACATCACTAAGCATATGGTTTATTGCTATTATTCATGCACATACATAATTTCTTTGATTGATTTGCCAAAAAAATAACTACAAAAAATTCAAACTAAATTGCTAAACAACTTTCTACATAAGTCAATCGAATTTCCGGAACACAAATTCTGAAGTAAATTTACTGATTGCACCACCATACAAAACCTATGCTTATTGATTTAGCGAAATTTCTTTATTTCCATATTCACGTTCAAAGGGTTTTTAAATTATGTTCGAATTGAGTTCAAAGGTTTTTTTTGTGTGATTTCAAAATTTTCAATGCTTAAAAGATTCCGATAAATTTGCTACCGTCGCGATCTAAGGCTTCACTTCAACTTAGTCTCATCTCCTTTCCTTTCAAATTTTCAGCATAGAAATTTTCTAGAATTTTCCCACAATATCGGTACATTTATCATATCATTTTGAGGGGTCAAATCAATTTATCAAGTATGTATGTATGGTAACGGTCTAATATATTTAAGCCAAAGATGAATCTTACTCTTTTACTATATCTGTTTCATTTTAGTAATTTCTCAAGTTTATAGGATCTAACCATCGATACTTTATAGCATCAGTCGATGATAATGAGATGATAACTGAAGAGGAACGAAAGGGAGATGAGCCAAGTGGTGATGACAGATGCCAATTGAACTAATAAATAAAAGTGTTGTGTTGTATGGTGATTGCACAAAACAAATCTAGGTAAGTACTACGATTACAAATCCATGTTAAAAATTGAAAAGCGAATCCTAAATATAATTCTAATTAGTTAATTATCATTTCAGTATTCAAACAAAAATTGAGAGACTAAAGTACAGATCATCGGATTTCAAAGAAAAACAAAACAACAAAAACTAAAAGGAGAATGATTTTCAGCTAAGTACAATAATATATTAATTTTGATGCTTTGTGAACAATGTTTCATTTATTTTTAGATTGATTAATCGTAGCAGCTTCTTCACGGAACACTTTTATATTAATAAGAGCAACCGCATTAAACCAAAAAGTGCACATCGTTATTTCAATAGTAACCAGAATTTAAAAATTAATGGGTCTAAGTAGTTATTTTTACATGGCGATATTGATGATTTTACTAGAAAAGAGCACCATTAATTTAATGGTTTCATATCTATTAAAAAAATGTGACTTTTCACATTGACCAAAAACAATATGAAAAAATATTAGAAGAAAACACATTGATTTCACGGGATATTTCTCTGCCATGGCTGCCGTAGACACTTGAAATATATCAAACTGATCCCTTTGCATGTAAACTCAGAATAATGTTCTGTTTTTCTCTGTTTTTCTTATTTTTTCATTTTTGCTTGAAGCAGGAACTGTGGTGGTTTAAATGCCTATCTGAAGCAGGGAACTGTGATGTCTTGATTGCCTGTATGATGCAGTGAAACAGTGATTGCTTGGATACCTGTTTGACGCAGAAATCAGTACAGCCCGCTGCACATTGAACACAGCATAGCGCAGCACGGCATAGGACAGATTAGCGTAGATTTTTGTAATATAATCAAGGAAATTACCGACCGCATATTGCACACAGAAAAAGAGTTTCAATGTCAGATTACTGGAAAAAGGGTCATTATTTTCTTCATTTTCGGGCTGTCACAAGATATGCGGACAACGAATTCCATGGACTTCTCACATCTTATTTGGATAGGTGAAAAGAAAGTGTATACCAATTTTTAGCTTGGTTGGACTTTTTCGGAAGATGAACCAATTTTTTGCCGACAGTTCCTGGAATAATGACCAATAATAGCAATGTCATAAATCATAGCTTAGAGTACTTTCAACACTCGAGTATTGTAATCCAAAGTAATAAACCCATAAACCAGCGAAGGATTAATAATAATAGACTGTTGTTAACACACCGTGTCCAAGGGTTGTCAGTGGAATTGTTATTATCTTTGTTCTTTATACCTATGCCGCGATTGTCAATTACTAGATTTTGAGTTGCGAAAAAAAAAATTCTTCGCACCTTCTACTCTACTACTATCATTAAAAGTTTCACAACTTATTTATGATTTGCAATAGTTGCATCGCAGTAAATCAGTCTCGGTCTCTAGTTTTTTTTATCGATACAGCTGACATCAATTCGTCATTACTAAACAATGGTATAATATAACTAACATGACGATATGATCGTTTTTAGGTTTCCATACCCAAAGGGTAACAACCGGAACCCTATTCCTAAGACTACGCTGTCCGTCCGCCCGGCACCAGGTTGTATCCCATGAACCGTATTAGGTAGACAATTGAAATTTTCACAGTCTGTGTATTTCTATTGGCTATAAACAACAAATAATAAAAATAAAACCAAATTAGAAATTAAAGGGGCCCCCATACAAGAAACGTGATATTTCCGGCGTTTTTTTCCTCCTTTTATTCTCATTAATTATTATTATCATAAGTAGGCAATTTTTTTTTGTGAGAGCATTATTTTTTCACATGACCCATACTCTCATTTGAAAAATAAATAAAAAGTACATAGTGTTAAATTTTGTACTATGGTACGCACATGGCCGGTTATTTTAATCATCGGCACTTCAGAATCAATTTTCGAGCTTTTCTTAATATAGCAGAATCATAATATATTGCAAATAAGAAGAGCAGTTTTAAAAGACACAGACAGCTTATACTAAATAAGTAAAATTGAAAAACATCTTTTACGTAAAATATAAGAAACGCACATGAAAATTAGGACAAATATTTCATACCACATAACTCTGCCATCATAAATAGTTACAATTTCCAAGCAGCACAAAAGATTGCATAAGGTATCTGTATCAATTACCCACTGGTCATCTTATCAAAATTGTCCAACACAAATATCATTCAGCAAAGCATACCGGTACTGATATATTGTTACGCGCCACAAAGTGATACAAGCGACATCTATTGGAAATGGAAACAACTTTAGGTTAGTGACTTCCTAGTAAACTGGGTTTGGAGAATGGAATATTCAGGAAGGTTCTAGGATAATTCGAAGAATATAAATACGGCGCTACTCACATTCAGACAGTGAAGTGAACGAAGCAAACTATATGGATTGCGATAATTAGAAGTACAGTACAAGCGATAACTATAAAGAGTTGATTTGATAACTATTTGTGAATTTGTGAGAGTAAACAGCAAAGTTAAATAAAGAAAGAACTTTTGAATGATTATTGAAATATTGTTTTTAAATAAGGAACTAAGGCCATGCTCGTAACAATATTAATACTACTGAGCCAACAATAGTTCCAACTCCATTGTCTCCGTACGTAATAAGAGCGCCGACGCAATTGTTAACAACTCAGGACTTGAGGTAACTGCTGCCATAAATGTAACACAATATATTCGTTCATCAGGAAGGCTGTCGAACAAATTATTTAGCCCTCGTTAATTTTCGCGAAATTTTTTCTTTACATCCTTGAGCCGAATATACTTCTGAACACACTCGGTATTCGTCCTCAGGCTCATCATCAATGGCAGGATCACATATCATCTACTCGTTAATAAGACTTTTCAAATTCGATATCATGGTTTTTGCTCGGGCAAATAATCCCGCGCTCGCATTTCACTTCACATTTTCCAGCTTTGTGATGAATGTAATTACAAGACGGAATTAAATATTTGACTTTTTTGAAATTGCTTCAAGATTACCTTACAAGAAATAGTAACTAAATTACATAACAACTACAACTTTTCCCTTTTCAATTGCTACATCATTTCGTCGACTTTGAAAAAAATGTCTCATCGTGTGGGTGTATAAATATCATGGAATTTAAATTCGAGTTTTTCTCTATATATCTGCTAGGTGTAATATTAATGTGGTGTATTACATACAAATTTAATTTGTAACTATATTTGTGGTATATTTTATCGTCTTGATAAGCAATGACATTAGCGGACATGCAAAAGCCAATTTCACTAATTTTAATGCACATATAGTAGAGCAATGGAAGTCCTGACCAAGCGAGTGCAGGAGGTATCACTCCAGTGATATTTATAAATTCAAAAATTCTGGAATTGTTCCGTTCCAGCTTTATTAAGACCGAAGTCCCTTTTGTGGAAGGAAGCATCATGAAGAATGTCTCATAAATATTACATTGCTACTAGAAGTTCTATGTTCCTACGGAAGAAATTTTGCATTTAATGAATTTGCATGAGTCAAAAATTTAAATAATGGAAATTACTTTTGTGAAATACAAAAATTAGCATATCTCTCTTAAATACTCCGGTATTTATGTATGTATGTACATAATATGAATACATAAATGGTATAGGCAAGAATTAAGTATAAAGCAAAGCAATATACTTTGCTCCGACCTATTGCTTATTCCATAAGGATTTTGTTAGCCTTTTGTCCAGTCTTAGAGATAAGAACAGTAGATATTTTATTATAACTACTTCCGAACTGCGGTGCTTTTTAGTATAAATATTTTCAATATTTTCATTTTAAACGAAGGAAAGTAAACCGCATTTGTTATATAAAATCTAACCAAGGAAGCATTATTACTACTTACATAATTTTAATTCAATTCAATTCAATTCATTTATTACCTGGGAACTGAACTACAAGATTTACCATCTTTTTTCAAGCATCGTACAAAATGGCAAGAGAGCTAAATAAAACCAAACCTAAATTAAACTAAGCTAATATATGTAGTTATTAAAAATATCGAACATACATATCTCATTAAATATAAATATTAAAGAGATTTTGATTCAAAAGGAAGAAGAAGAAAAAGAGCTGTGCGTACAGGTCATATGTCAACTATGTCAAGTTAGGACTTTAGGAGTCGCTTGAAGTTGGCGAGCGAGTTAGCTGGCTGCTATGATCGGTAGAAAACAACGAAGCAAGGTAAATAAGAAAACTAAAGGTCTTTGCTTCAAATAAATATCAAGCGATCAGCCCAGTGGCGTGAAAATGAGGTAATATACATGATCGATCCTCCTCAGTCCAAAAATGAATCTAGTACGGTCTGTAAAAGGGACATTAAGTTTCCTGAAGCAGTACGAGTCGACCTTGGGAAAGACAAGAGAGGTTTGAGTGAAATGTTATAAAATCAGATATCTGGAAAGATGATAACGGAGCTTAGGCGATAATAAATAAGCAGACAGCCAAGGACGGTGGAGAGTCCCATATATTTTTGTTATGGTTTAGTTGACGAGATCACCATATCTCATGTTAGAATTTGAAATCACGCCAAGTTTACGAACTCGATCCTCATAAGGTAAGTGACAACCGCCCACTCAAATGGTAGGAAAAGTTGTAAGATCCATAGACCCACAACGTAATACAATGAGATTTTCTCAAGGGCCACATAAAAATATTTTGCAACTGTTCACAATCCTCGATGAAACATATTGGACGACATTTGCACGTCATCGCGGCGTATATGTGAATGTTCACGTCGCAAACATATTGGATCAAATCATTTATGCAAAGATTGAACAGCAAAGGGTCCAGAATGGAACCGTATGGAACACCACAAGATAAAGGAAACAACGTGAAGGAATTATTTTTCTCCAAAGTAACCCTCTGCGAACAAGAAATTGTTTTATTAAGAGGATGGCTCAGTTCGAAAAATCGATATTGCATTTTGCACATTTTTCTCAATATGTTAGTATGGCAGACACTATCAAATGACTTGCAGATGTCCAGAAGCGTTTTAATAACAACCTCCCGCCTAACAGACCTGAGCAGATGTCCGATATAACCTTCATCTTCGCTACTATGTTTAGATTGAAATCCAGACTGGCATCGATAAAGAAGCTCATTTTGGAACGAATATTGTTGAACCTGTCAATACAACAGCTTCTCGAGCTCTTTAAAGATGAAATATAGTATACTGATAGACCTGAAGTAGGCGGGAGTATTTTCTGTTTTTCTTTGGGACAGGCATCAAATGCGAAGTTTGCCAATTATTTCAAAGAATCTTATTAATAAAAAAAAAAACAAGGAGGGAGAAAGGAAAAATATACAAATAGTTATCAATTAATCGACTTACGTAATATGAATGGAAAAATAGTAATGGTCAAAGAACTGATCTTTGTGAAGCACGATTTACTAAGATGAAAATATCCGAGAAGGTATCAGTGTAGAAAACTCCCCCTAACGACAAAACATATGGAACAGAAGAATTCTAAAGGAATTGATTTCGGTGGAGAAGAACGCTTAACTTATAGCGTAGTAAATATTTTGCCTTTTTGGAGAAAGCTCAAAACTTACCTATAAGAAGTGGTGGAAAACTTTTATTTGGGGTAGTGTCTAAACTTTTAAAGAAGTTCTTTATCATCTCAGTCTTTAATATTCTTATATAATTGTCGTTGTAGCATCGCAAGATTTTCTGCTTACACGATAGGTTAAAGAAGTGGGATAATTGAAATAAAAAAAATCCTTTACACCGCTCCCAACGCGAAGATAATACGGGACATTTTTATTTGTAAAATACTAGAAATATCAATTGTGCAAGGTAACCATCTGAAATTTCATTCCTCCATAGCTGTGAAAGCAAGTTTTACCATCAGACAGGCATATGCCAATCGCTCGTTCCTAAATCACTGCAATTAAGCTAATACGGAGAGCAACGAGTGTAATCAAAGCTCACTATATTTATTTTAGTTGAAGCATGGTATGGCAATTAAGGGATTATGCCCATCGTCGATCCATAAAACAACCAACCAAATCTTCTAATCAAGTTAATTGGGACTCTCATTGCGTAGTTGTTATGAGATTTTGTATAAACCTTCGGTTTATGAGTGTCATTTAGGAGCGCAGAGTATAGCAATATTAATTTCAATTGTAAATATGTTTGCGGTTTTATATTCATCACGTATGTTGCTACCTACATAATAACATGGAACGAAGTACGTACACTACCTGTGTACATATATCTCGCTTATTGGAGGGGAATTGTAGGTATACATAGAAGTTATTTCAATTGCACCTTTTGATTGGGATTTCGAAGTAAATTATTATTGAAATATTAATTAAATTCATTCAATTGAAAAGTGTGTGGTCTTTTTATGACGTAAACAAAGGAAGACTAATAGGGGAATCAGTTTTCCAGTTTTTCTAAATGAAACAATTTATTCACTAGAGAAAGTCTCTAAGCTTGCTAGCCATTCTGGTCCCTACCTATCCGAAGGAAAATCGAAACAATTCCGCGAACGAGCTTATGCGTTTATTTGACTATTGTAAACAAGTCCATAAAGTTCATAGACCCTTTTGCTAAAATTATGATGAAATTACGCAGCCTTTGATAATGAATGATGCAAACTTTGAAACAATCATATCAAAGCATCTTATATGCCTCCTATCATATTGGCAATCACCAAAATGCTTTTGCTAGTGTTATATCTCACTTTTGGTCTATAAGAATACTATATGCTATCGTGCTAAGATGTTGGAAATGTTAATGAAAAGATTCATGCTCAATTTAAATGCAATATCCTCTCACAAAAACTAGGTACATCGTAGTTGCGAACATACTGTATTGAAAGTCACAATAAGTCGAAATAATTCAAAGTAATATAATTATGTTTACATTAAATATAATTTACCTAATTTTGTCCACACTTTGAGATGCTGTACACATTTAACTCGAAATTCAGTAAATTTAATGTACATTATAAGTTTAAGAAGAAAAGTTTAAGAATGAAAGATCCATTCATGTAGTGACTTTTGCGATGAGCGGCAGCGTTTTATTAGTACCTACTATTTGCTTCTTTAATTTAAATTGTGTCTTAAATAAGTGTTTTGTAATTCCAACTTTAGCACACTGCAGAAAGCAGTAAAGGAAAAAGACGTACATTATTGTGATAATTTTAGTGCCAAATATTATCTTTTAAAATTACATTTAAGTGTGTTCACTTAAAAGTAAAAGTTTAACAAATATCAACTCACACATCGTAATAAAAGAAATTAAGTGCTTAAATACCTGTACTGGAATTGCGGTGCTGAATATTTTAAAAATTCTAGTTTTTCCTCTTATATATGTAGGAACTATTATCCGCCATTTCTCGTCTAATCAGACTCGTCTCATCACAATAATCCATCAACCAGTTGATTATCAATAAGCGGTACTCTTTTTTCACCAGCAAATCCAAAAATCGCATTCTAAGTAATCCCTATGCATCAGTAATCAGTAGTCGACAAGTGACCGATAAGCTGATAAGACGAGAAGCATTCTCTTGAGGCGGGTGTCAGATTGTAATGTAAAGCTAAATTGATTATTTTTTCTCGCGCGTTTTCATAATTATTTTGTATGTGTTTAATCTTATATAAAGAACACGGTGTTCACCCCTCTCAGTACTCCCCCCCCCTATATATAGAGAGAGTCCAAAAAATATAGGAGTCCCGCAGAGGAGACTTAACCTTACAGATTAACAGGGTCTTAGTTCATTTCAATGTCTAGCAGAAACATAATAGAGCACTCAATATTACACATAACTACAGGTGTTATGAAATATAACTCTTCGATTAGCAAGGCACGTTAATTAATACCACAGCAGCTTAATAAAACACTTAAGTATTTATTTTCCAATTAGTACGGTACAAAAATCCTAATTAAATTGCGCTTCTGCAATTAGTAAATATTAAAATTCAGGATTTTAAGAATGGTTATGAGCAAAAAGGTTTCTATTAAATATTCCCCTCACCGGTTTGTTTCAGCTCTAGATCGAAAGTGAGCTCGGGTTGTCGATTCTCAAAATTGGTTGTTGGTTGTTATTATGTTTGTGGCGACCTACTTATTCCAAATGCACTTTGAGATAGCAAGGCGACAAGATAGCAAGAACCCTTTTAAAATATTTATGACTTGTAAAATATTTTGTACTATTGAAATCAGATTAGCTTTGACTTGAATAATAAAAACAGTTTGGAGTTTTGTTACAATTTACCAGACAACAAATCAATTAATAGAGTTTTTGTTTAAGGTAGTGAAGTACAACAATTGGTGACCCCGACGTGATAAGAAGACAGTGAAGATATCTTTGAGTGAATCATCTGCAGCTGCCTCAGGAAGCCATTCATCGATAAACCGAGACCAAATACGGATACCACCATTCTGTAAAGCCAGCCCTGCTTTATGGCTTAAGCAAATCGAATCACAGTTCATTAACTGTGGCATTACAGCTGATGCAACAATGGAATGGTGGGGACGATGAAGAGTGACGTACTCACACACATAAGTGATATTGTCCTTCAACCTCCGTTAGAGAACATGCATGAAACGTTAAAAAAACGTTTGGTGGAGCTATTTGCCGTATCAGAAGAGAAGAAATTAAGGCACTTCTGGGTGATTTAACTATTGGCGACATGAAACCATCAGAATTATTAACGTGAATGCGAGAATTATCATCCGGAAAATTAGATGATAATTTTTTAAAAACTCTATGGTTGCAGCGACTTCCAAAGCAGACGCAGGCTATCCTGGCAATGAGTGAGGACATCCTTTGCAAGCTGACAGTTATGGCAGATAAGATAACGGAAATCATTGATGTGTCAGAGGTATACAGCAATAAGCAAAATGAAGGATCGGAAGTACCAGTGTGGGAAGATGTTACTAGCTAGATAGCAGATTTTCAATTTTAGATTCTCGAAATGAAGAAGCAATTAGAGCAGCGATCAGGATCCAGGGGTAGAGGTGCCTCAAGAGGTCGAAGCAGAACACCAAGTTGATCTGAGGATAGAGATTATTGCTGGTATCATAGACGATTTGGCAAGAATTCCACGAAGTGCAGATCTCTATGCTCGTTTGCTAATACAAAAAACTAGGTGACCAGTTAACTTCGACGACTAACGTTACTGGTTTGGAAAAAGGTCGTCTTTACATCCCGGATAAATATTCTAATGAAAAATATCTGGTGGACACGGGAGCCGATGTTTCTGTTTTGCCTCCTTGTCTACAAGAGCGTTTACAGAAACGCTATTTTTGCAGCAAATGGTTCGAGAATCGATACTTTTGGTACAAAGTTGGTTTCGCTTAATCTTGGGGTAAGACGCAACTTCGATTGGCCTTTCGTTATAGCTGATGTTACAAGACCGATTATAGGCGCAGATTTTTTGAAGAAGTTTCGACTATTAGTCGATTTAAAAAACAGTTGTCTCATTGATAGTTTGACTTCAATCAAATAAGTTGGAATAATTATTTTTGACAAAATAGCTGGGATTAAGACGATCTCTGGCAACACAGTGTACCACCAACTTCTTTTAAAATTCCCAAACGTTACCAATCCGTTATCGAGTGCAGCAAAAATAAAGCATAAAGTAACTCATCATATTGAAACTAATGTACCTCCGGTATTTGCGAAACCAAGAAGATTGCCACCGGATAAACTGAAGATAGCCAAGAAAGAATTTGAGTTTATGATGCAGTAAGGTATTTGCCGTCCGTCAAAAAGTTGCTGGGCAAGTCCGTTACACATGGTCAAGAAGCAATATGGTGACTGGCGTCCTTGTGGAGATTATTGACGGTTACACTATTCCTGATCGCTACCCTATTCCGCATATACAGGATTTCGCGCAAAATCTTGAAAAGAAAAAGATATTCAGCACAATCGATTTGGTCCGAGCTTATCATCAAATCCCAATGGCTGCAGACGATGTCGAAAAGACAGCAATAATAACCCCATTTGGATTATTCGAATTTCCATTCATCACATTTGCGTTATGTAATGCTGCGCAGACTTTTCAAAGGTTTATCTTGCTGATATTGTAATTGCCTCAACTGACGACGACGAACATTTGCACCATTTAAAAATCTTGTTCAAGTGCCTAGAGCAGCAAGGAGTGATCATTAATATGAAAAAATGTAATTTTGGAAAAAGCGAGGTAAAGGTCATAGGCTATTTGAATTCAGAACATGATACCAAACTACTCCCTGAGAAAATTTCGGCAATAATGTAGATCAAAGAGCCAGCGACCGTACGAGATTTGCGACGTTTTCTAGGAATGATTAATTTCTATAGAAGGTTTACTCCCAAAGCTGTGGAAAATCAAATGATTCTATTGAGATATCAGAATGGAAATAAGAAGAATGATAACACTCTCATCAATTGGACTGAAGAAGGAAGGAAGGCTTTTGAGAAATGCAAAAAGAACCTAGCAAATGCAACATTATTGGACAACCTTCACAATCCGCGCCATTGTCGCTTGTGACAGATGCATCAAATTGCGCAATGGGTGCGGTAATACAGCAATGGCAGAACAACAGATGGAAACCTTTAGCATACTATTCAAAGAAGTTTAGTACAGCGGAAGAGAAGTGTAGTGCGTATGATAGAGAGTTACTTGCTGTATATTCTTCAATAAAAAATTTATAATTTTTACAGATCACAAACCACTAGTTTTTGCGTTTCAACAAAAATGCGACAAGGTTTCACCGCGTCAACTAAGACATTTAGATTATATAGGCCCATTCTCTACGAACATTCAGTATATTGCTGGTAAAGATAATATCGTAGCTGATGTGTTGTCAAGGATTGATACCATTATTCTGAATGGACCGATAGACTACGAAGAGTTAGCTAAAAATCAAGTCCATGATGACGAACTTCAAACACTGCATTCAACAGATTATTCATTAGAATTGAAGAGAATCAAGCTACCAAACAGCAAAATAGAAATTACTTATGATGTTTCAACAGGGATTGCGAGACCTTATGTTCCACTGAATTTTCGAAAGGCAGTATTTGATAGTCTGCATAATATGACACATTCAGGAATTAGGGTAACATCTCGACTTTTACGAAAGAAGTACGTTTGGCCATCTATTAACAAAGATTGCAATATTTGGGCAAGGAACTGTATAGCATGTCACAGATGTAATGTGCAGCGTTATGGGCACAGTCCACTTGCACCGTTTACAGTACCTAGTGAACGTTTTAATCATGTGAATATAGATTTAGTTGGTCCATTGCCAACATTTCAAGGGTATAGGTATTGTTTAACGTGCATTTAACATGCACGAGATGGCCCAAAGCTATAACGTTAGACGATATCACAGCTGAAACTGTGGCGAAAGCGTTTATGTCTGGTTGGGCAGCTAGATTTGGAGCTCCAGAGAAAATAACAACTGATCAAGTTGCGCAATTTGAGTCATCTCTGTTCAGGGAGTTGTCAAAATTATTGGGTGCAAAGAAACTGCATACAACTGCTTATCATCCTCAGGCGAATGGAATGATAGAAAGATGGCACCGGGTGCTCAAATCAGCTATTAAAAGTTATCAAACTTAACGATGGGTTGATGTTTTTCCAATTGTGCTTTTGGGACTTCGAACTGCTATTCAGGAGAATACAGAGGTTTCTGCAGCTGAATTAGTATATGGGACAAGTTTGAAAATACCTGGTGAATTCTTTGACCGCACAACAATCAGGTACAATAGTGATGTATCGGGTTTTGTTGAGAAGCTACGAGACACAATGCAGAGCTTGAGACCAGTTCAGCCATCGGCACACATAAGTGGAAAATTCTTTGTTCATCAGAAGCTTGGTAAATGTACTCATGTATTGGTAAGGAGAGATAACTTCAAGGGCTCGCTTCAGGCTCCGTACGATGGTCCGTTTCCAGTTTTATTGCGAAACAGCAAGTTCTTCAAAATAAATATGCGCGGTAAAGATTGAAGCCATTTTTTCAAGTTGAGCTAGGAAAAGAAGATATTAGTCACAATAAGATTGAACGTAATTCTGAGATAGTGGGGAAAGATTCTAAGGGAGTGGTTTCTAAAAAAACACGGTTTGGTAGTGAAATAAGGCAGCCTACAAGATTTAAATATTAAGGATTAATCTGGAGGGGAGTACTGTGGCGACCTACTTATTCCAAATGCACTTTGAAATAGCGACGCGACAAGTTATCAAGAACCCTTTTAAAATATTTATAACTTGTAAAATATTTTCTACTTTTGAAATCAGATTAGCTTTGACTTGAATAATAAAAACAGTTTGGAGTTTTGTTACAATTTACCAGACAACAAATCAATTAATAGGGTTTTCGTTTAAAGTCGTGAAGTACAACAGGTTTGCTAAACTTCGGGAAATAGTCACTGAACTATATGAAAAAAAAAACGATTCAATTGGCGCGTTTAATTTGAATTCGGCTTCTAAGAAGTTAGATATTTAGCTTCATAACACAAGTACTTCTGTTCAATGTCCCTTATCAATTTTGTGTCGACCTTTTTTGTAACTGAAATTCGTTCTTAACCCATATAAATCGAAAGCATGGTAATATCACAGCCGCCAAGAGCTATCATGATCAGATTATGCGACAGTTTTGAAAAAGAGTCTTGGATTATAAAAATAATGTGTTGTTTTTAACATTGAAGTGTAAATATTATAACTAATAATGTAATTGTTTATATTACGGAGGAATTAAAGAATTGCGTTGAAAGTATCGGTAAGAATATAAGTTATAAAATTCAAGATATCTGCACTAGCTGTGATACACCCGTAACGTTGCGTGAAAAATTGCAAGAGATTGCAACAAAACCAAATTTTTGAAGTAACATTGTGCATTTATTGAAACAATAGGAATATAACGAAGGAATGGCCTCCATGTGAAAAGTTCATATCAGTGATTTTTCATAATTCTTCTCTAATAAAACAATTCCTACAATAAAGAATAGAAAAACCGGGTGTTCTGTTTGATTACTGGAATTGTGAGGTTTATAAACAATCCGACTTTTTTCAATCTGAGATTATTATTGGAAATATGATTGCACGCTTACGGAAAAAGACTGATAACATATTTTTGCTAT
This sequence comes from Dioctria linearis, assembly GCA_963930735.1. Classification (NCBI taxonomy): domain Eukaryota; kingdom Metazoa; phylum Arthropoda; class Insecta; order Diptera; family Asilidae; genus Dioctria; species Dioctria linearis. Next base: position 218,175,729 of record OZ005742.1, on the reverse strand, counting down.
TATATGTAAGGAAAAGCATGTTAAATACTTTGGTTAAATAACATTTTGAGCCCCTTAAAAAAAGATTTAAAAAGCTTAGAACCATATGGAATTTCAATGTTTACCGATAAAGAAGGAAGGACAAAAAGTTCTGTAGTCGGTCTTCTTTCAGATAATTTCGGTGCCACCAACACGGAGGATATTACGAAAATTTTTGTAGTTACCAATATTTTTGTCGGTATTGTCATATTGAAAGAAATCATTTAAAAGATCCCAGATTTAATGAAAAGCTTGCAGATTTACGAACACCAAAAAATTATTGTTCAGACATAGAAGTTTCGAAAATTTCTCCTTAGCTTGGAAACGTTAATGGAATTAAAAGGGTATCGTGACTAAATTAACTAAAGTTCTGTCATATTTGTAATCCCTGCCTTCCACCTTGTCTAGCTCATGATATGTTTGAAGGATTCGCAAAAAGAGATTTAAAGTTGATAATCGACTACTACGTGCACCAAGATATTATAACTATATATTTTTTAAATGAATCTCTATGTAGTTTGGGCAAAAAATTGAAGCTGAACGTGAGTTTTCCAATAATTATGTTAGTTAAAGCACATGAAATTTAGATTCTTATTTATATTATTCCTGATAGTAATGCTGCCTGAGAGCATCTCTATTGATGCGAATACGTGGACGTTTATTTTAGGTTATTACAAATAGTACGGATTGCTGTTTTTGAAGAACTATCATTGGTTGAAGTAACTTTGTTAAGTAATCAAATATCTGAATATTTTTATTATCGACAAAATAGTTTTGCTAATATAACATTGACTCCGACGCACAACTATACTACCCAATATCCCTATTTAATGAAACAGTAAGGGCCGTTAATAAAAGTATGGACAATGCATTGCCAACGTAAACACAGCACTCTGAAAAGAAACATCTAGTTAATGTTATAAAAAGTAATAGTAATAGAAACTTTACAAATGATACCGATAAAAGATCCAAACGAAAGGTCTCATTCCATGATCAAAAGGTTTCATTTCGTTTGAATTTCAGGATTCTACATCATTTTTTTTTTGAAACTTTAATATTAAGAGGTTAAGAGAAGCTGAATTCTCGCTTTTGAGTCAGCCCAGCGGTTAATGATAATTCACTTAGCAAGAAAGATAAAGAAGAAGAAATTGTAGGCGAGGCCATGATGACAATAGGGCCAACCCATACGTAGTTAGCATGAAGCACGCGCGGTATGCTACACTTGTGCCCAGATATGTACAATAATTTTCTATAATGTAGTTCCTTATATTATTATCTAAGTTCATTCTGTTCGTGTTTAATCAAGTTAAAATTAGTAATTATTGTATGATAAATTCATAGCATGTAATGACAATTGAATTATTATTTTATCACATAAAACTCAGGTAAAAAATTTAACATCCGTCATTACGTCCAATAGGATTTTCGCATGAACCTGTAGCAAAAAAAATTAATTGTTGCCAAAATTTTATAGTGATGATACCATTGTCGACTAATGTAGATTATCGTAAGACTATGTCATTTCAATCACTCTAAAGCAAGAAGAAATTCAGATTATTCAGAACTGTTCTCTGTGCACGACTCATATTATATAATTATTTTATTTTCCACAAACATGTACATTACTTATGTAATATATACGAGTATTAGAATTGAAACAAAACAATTTTTGCGACTATCATCATAAGAGATTTAAGCCTACCTCGGTGAGGAGCTCTTATGTTAAGAAATAGTTGAGAACTATTTTAGTTTGCTAGAATACCAAATCTCCTAAAAAAAAAGGGGATCGGGGACCTCGGACAGAAGTAAAACTTTAAGTGTAATATTTCACTCAATTTGTATTGAAAAGAGAGAAAGAGAAATACAAATATCCACGTAGTAGTATTATAAAGTTTATTTAAAAAGAGTTCAGCTAAAACTAAAATAAATTTCTTTTTTAAAGAGTTTGAAACTATTTAATATAAAAAATAAGTAAAAAACGAGCTTTCAAACAAAATTGAGGCCAAGGCCGCATGAAAAAGTAGAAAATGAACTTTTCTTCACACATAGAGGGGGACCCAGATTTTTTGATTGGGACATTTCTCTTGAATATTCTTTCTCTTCATGAATCAAATCACTTATTACCTCTGATTGATCATACTGAAATATATCGGTGATTGTCAGCGAATAAAATCTGAGTCCACCTCTGTGTGTGAAGAAAAGTTTATTTTCTACTTTTTCATGCGGTTTGGCCTCATTTTTGTTTGAAAACTCGTTTTTTACTTATTTTATTTTCTGCCTTTTTCACGTTAATTAAATTGTTATTACGTGCTCCATGGAGATATTTTAAAACAATTTTATGACGGCAGAAAGGACTTGAATTACCAGTTATTCAAAAAAATTATTCGAGCAAAATTATTTTTATTTACAAAACTTTTGCGTCAAAATATCGCTAAAGAACAAAAGCTTATAATTGAAAATTTTTCTTGCTAAATACACCAACGAAAGGTAAGTTTTAGTTGTTGCCTTAGTTTTCATTATGGCTGCGACGCACTTCGCCATGGTTAGTGATTGAGTCTGTAATGAAAATGATTTAAAAGATTTTCATTCCTCGATTTTTCATTCAAGTTTTCATGATTGTTGAAGAGAAAGTATTGGTTCCAGTAGGACGGGAAATAAAAGATTCCGCATAGCTTATGAAACTTTTCCGGAAAAGTCGGAAAATTCCGGAAATTTTCGGAAAATTTTCCAGAAATTTGGAAAATTCTGCATTTTTCCTGCAACAGATTTATCACTAATCATATCGATGAAAATTTTTCCGATGATTTTCCCGCTTTTCCCGGATTTCCATGGAGTTTTCCACAAAAGCAACTTTATGCAACTCATTTCGCTCTAGAACTTTGTCTTAGGTTGCAAAACGCTCAAACGGTTCCTTGGTCGGAAAAACTCCGGAAAAGCGTTTTACTTGAATTTTTTCTGCAAGTTTTCACCATTGTCGGAGAGAAAGTAATAATTCCAGTTGATAGGGAACTTGATCCTGCATAATTTAGAAAACTTTTCTGCCGGAAAATTTTCCGGAAAATGCTACGTACTCCGCGGTACGCGCTAGCTGGCTCGGGAGACGGAGTGGTTCGTTTCTGCTTTTAAATGGGCGCCACGTGATTTTCATGTGCTACGGGTGAATCACGAGACCGGCTTTGAAATAAACCAGACAACGGATCACGAGGAATCACTCACTTTAACAAACAGAATAAACAATAGTTTTGGCCGATATAAAGTATAATTAAAAAAAAAAGAAATCTCATAAAAGACTATTATATAACATGCTACCTTTAAATAACAAAGAAAATAAAAATTATCTAGCTAAGCCAGTCAGCCACTATCCATAAAAAAAAATTAATATTCCATGTAATGAATTATGTACTTAGCTTTTTTTTTTGCGTATTCCAGGTTACTGCCCTTCACCTTGATCTTCGGCGTAGAACACTTTAGACTTTAGTCCAGGGATCTTTTAGATTGCTCCTTTGCAATTCTAGCCTTCCTAGTAACCTTTTTTTTCTTTTTTTTTCTTTTTGGTACTGTTCCACTGATTTTTAATAATAATTTCCTTTTTATAAATTTACAACTTTTTTTTCTTTTTTTTTTTCTTTTGCACGTTTTCAACTATTACGTCCGCACTGTTCAAGAGACTGATGATAAGAGAGCGATCATTCCCTTCGTCTCGGATATCGAACTCCGTGCAATTTTTTGTCTTTTGACTCGGATAGTACATCCGCCAAAAATAATAGTGGCTTATTAGCCTGTGCACTCAATAATTGTGCAAAAAGTGGTGGAATATTTTCTTTTAGGTTACGTTCAGTCAAGTTTGATTAATGTTTTTTTTTTTATATATAAAAGAACCCTGGACTCAGCTTTTACTTCAAATATTAACGTTAAGCTTTAGAACTAGAACCTCATGATGTAGGGCAGTAAGCCAAAATGACTAAACAACGTTTTATTATAGCAAATTGTCGCTAACTGGCTTTTGCTGTACCTTAACTGGTGCTGAAAAAAAAAATATCACCGATTATAATTTAACCATTTTGCAATACAAATTTTAGAACAGCTATACTTTATAATTAAAATTCGGTAAATGCGCAAAATTATTCAAAGTATCTAGACAAGAATTCAAATAGGTACCTTACATAATTCAATGAATATTACGAATTGAAAATTATATCAATCTTAATTAGTTTTACAATATTATTTTCCGGCTAGGTAAAAAAAAACTCCTCCAAGTGGTTCCAAATCAAAACGTACGGGCTCTGCTTCCCATTGAATTTTATACCCTTTTCAAAAATTTTTTTCTGGTTTTATTATTTCGCTCTCGAACAGTTAACATTTTCCATGCTATATTCCCTACACTTCCAGTGCTGTAGCGAGCTGTAGCCAATCCTAACAAGTAAAGAAAGTCATTTCCTGCAAAATAAATATACGCAGTATCTCCAGTTTTAACCAAAACACATAACACAGGAGTGACGGACTCTTTACATTTAACACTAACAAAACAAACTGCTTTGGGAACCGTAACACACTTCCCCTTCCTCCGAGAGATTTCGTAGAAATCTACGTACTACGTACTCCGCGGTACGCGCTAGCTGGCTCGGGAGACGGGGTGGTTCGTTTCTGCTTTTAAATGGGCGCCACGTGATTTTCGTGTGCTGCGGGTGAATCACGAAACCGGCTTTGAAATAAACCAGACAACGGATCACGAGGAATCACTCACTTTAACAAACAGAAGAAACAATAGTTTTGGCCGATATAAAGTATAATTAAAAAAAAAAGAAATTTCATAAAAGACTATTATATAACATGCTACCTTTAAATAACAAAGAAAATAAAAATTATCTAGCTAAGCCAGTCAGCCACTATCCATAAAAAAAATTAATATTCCATGTAATGAATTATGTACTTAGCTTTTTTTTTGCGTATTCCAGGTTACTGCCCTTCACCTTGATCTTCGGCGTAGTACGTAAATTCCGGAATTTTTTTCCGGAAAATCGGAAAACTATGTATTTTTCCTGAAACGGATTTATCACTAATAAAATTTGTACCAAATTTTCAAATGATTTTTCCCGATTTTCCGGGGTTTCCGTAGAAATTTCCGGTTCAAATTTTGATAGATTCAATTGTCACGCGACATGAACCTGCGTGCCAAATTTCAGCTCGCTGTGATGACGAAAAGTGGGTGTGTCGAAAATAGTATAAAAGAAATATATAAATAAATCTACAACAGACAAATTCGTGTATGAGTTAAAGGGACGGGCTGGCCTCAAAAATAGGGAAAAACCTTCGACAGCAATTAAAATACAATTATAATTTGCAGGTACAAATAAAAACAATTTTAACTATTTGTTTTAATGAATTCAACTATTGATATAGTGTTGATTCTTTACGTGTATTCTATAAAAGTTACAATAACTATGTTTGTGGTAGGAATAATCGGAGACAAATATAATTGAATTAATTTTTAATCAATAAATCTCGTGAATACTGCATCAATAGTTGTTCCACTTCTAGTTGTAGCTTAATTAAGACCGTTAAGCATAGTTAAATTAAATTTATCTTTTAAAAATTTCACTAATGGTAACGAGGCATCTGTGACGTAATTTGTGTTAAAATCTGCGCTCAACACTACAATTGAATTATAATTAATTCTGCCAAAAAAATTTCTGTATATTTCTAAAAAGAAATGAATGCTTATTGCTTAACGCTCATAAAAATTAGCCGCCCCAAGCATCCATTACCGTTCAAATGCATACAAATTCTGAAGAACATCTAGGGAAGCTCACACATTTTTCTTAGAAATTTACTGGACATTTTTTCCTTTCTCGTAACTTATTTGGATCTTTGGTCGATATCATTTGTAAAATTTCGACATGTCGAGTCTATCTTCTTTTTTTTTTAAATTTCAAGCACAAGGTAATATTTGTGCTTTCAGACTCACCTTTAGCAACATTATCTATGGGTACTGAATCAGCGATAGTATCAATTTCTTCTTACGATATTGATTTAATAACAACCCGTTTTTGTCGATTGACAAATCAATTGATGAAAACTACACAAATCCATGTAGATCAAATGATGTATCACCAAAGTTCATTTATCTCCTCTACATAAAGCTCTAAAGTCTTTAAAAATATCGAAATCCCAAATCATCCTAAAGGCATTAATGATATATGCGAGTCCAAAGAAAAACTCCGTGCCAAATATATGATATATATGATACATATAATAACAGAAACAAAATTAATTAATCACAATAATTACAAAAATAATTCAAATAAACACAAAAGCAATTTATATCCAGGTATTGATTTTAAGTAGCGCAAGAAAGCAAAAGCAGCCCCTTCAATCAAAAGAAAAAGTTTCTTCTTCCAATGATACACAAAAGTGGCTCAGTAATATGTAATGAATCTAACTAATGAAGAAAAACCTAAAAGGATCACATTAGATAAAGATTTTGTGTTTAAACATTTTGAAATGCTAACCAAAATATCCGTATCTGATTGCTTTCAAAATTTTAAGTAAAAAAAGAGCATAATTCTTACGCATTTATCGAATAAGGGAAAAATCCAGGGTACGTAAATGCTCGCTCACGTGCTGCTCCTGATGCGGCTCCCATCTCCTCGTCCGAGTTAATTATTTTCGTATTTTTCCGCAGAGAGAAAAAAAAGGGAAAAGAAATCGATTTTTAAATCACAACAAAATCTTGCACTTTATTCTAAACTTTATTCAAGAAATATTTCTACATTCGTTTTTTATTTTACCGCCGTGCTGATTATAAGAGTCCCGACATTCAGTTAAAGCTTTCACAGACTGATCTTGTCTTGTTAAAAGTTCATTTTCTCGTCTTTTTACTTTCTGCAAACATCAGCGTTTTTACAAGCTGTGTGAAATTAATTTGATATTTTTATTGTTATGATATGCTGTCGGTGCAGCATAAAATGTGGGATCATTTTATTTATGAGAGTTTATACCTTACCAAGAGAGTGGCTTAGGTGGTTTCTTTGGAATTTTATAAGTTTCCGGTAAATCATGGGAATTAATATATGTAACTCCCGCGAGCCAGAGCCAAACAATTTTTTTTTAAATGCTCCCGCTCTCGAGCCGGAGCCATTAAATAGCTCCGGTTCTCGAGCCGGAGCCAAAAAAAAATTTTAAACGCTCTCGGTCGCGAGCCATTAATTATACAGCTCCGACTTCTCATTTATGGAATAAAAATTCAGTATGTTATATTTAGTTTTTTAAACTATAGTTATTTGTATTAATTAAATGAAAAAAAAATCAAATACTAATATATATAATTTACCAAGAATTAAAGAAAATGTTTTTGTTACTTACGCGTTACCTAATTACGTTACCTAATTAACGCATGTTATCAATTTGTTTTGGGCAGCTTTCGTAAAAGTTTTTTTTTATTTATATCCCTAACTCTAAAATTACCCCGTTTGAGTAACACAGTGAAAACCCCAAAACTTGTATATATAATAATGAGTAGAATGGCTCGATCGCGAGCCCGAGCTATTTAACTGTTCGGGTTCACGAGCGAGAACGTGTAAGGATTTTTTTTTGGCTCCAGCTCGCGAGCGTGAGCTTTTAAGTAAAAAATGTTGGGCTCCTGCTCGCGAGCGGGAGCTATTTTACAAAGAGCTTTTCTGGAGCGCTCTTTCGAGAGCCGCTCGTGAGCGAGCTTTTACGTACCCTGTAAAAATCACTGAAAGACAAATTCTATTCTTAAGGAGGATGTAAAATGTCTTTTTAAAAGATTTGCGGAAAATATTTTATTTGTTTTACTATACCAAATTAAAGGTGAAGGAACCACATAGCTGTCTATTAACCTTTATAACGGAATTAATTAAAAAACTCAGGGATGAGGAGACTGAAGGCTATCTTGCAGTAAATTCCCATTATCAGGAGCCTCGAACCTGTTATTAGTCGGAAGACTTTCAGGTTCAATAAATGCGTCCGTACTGGATCCAGAAATAGAAATTATGATTTTCACAATCCTTAGGAGCACGATGTCATATTCTCAATACGGTACAACTGCATTCAGTACCTGAGTCTCTGTCACTTAGTCGAGAAATTGGTACTATATTTGCAATCTATTCCTCTAAAATTCTATCAATGTCGCCACTGCTTCTGGATGAAAGTCAATAAACAAAACAACACAGAACCAAACTTCACATTTTAGTCAGCTGTGCCGTCAGAGATAGACATAGTGAAACGCCGAATCAGTTCTTACAATTCCGCGAGACATCTTGTTCGTCCCAAATAAACTACGCCAGCCGGTTTTTCCAAGAGGCAAGCAACACGGAGCAAAACAAAGCACGAGAATATTGCTGGACTTGTGCCAAGACAGATGACTACAATAATTATGCAAATGAACTATTTTATCACATTCTCAATAGGAAAATGAATATTGCTAACCCGAAAGTGAAGAAGAAAAGTTCGTAAATAATCTGAAATTTTTTAAAGTTAGTCGCAAATAAGGTGATAGGAAATATGGAAAATAAACTAAAACCCTGTAAGAAATTGAAGAAACGATGAACATGAACTTGTAAAAATTGAAAATTATTACAACGAATTTTTAAAACAAATGTCCGATAGAAATTAGTTAAACAATTATAAAGAATTAAAAAACTGTTAGAATAACCTTTAAAATAGTATACGTGTTTAGAGATAGAGGTTGGTCCAAGCAAATTCTGTAAAAGATGATGAAACGTTTTTGGAATAGAATTAGTGACGTAGGCCCGCGCAAAGATTGTTTTCTTTTAAAATAAAAAGTATAAAAAAAAAAGTTAAAAAACTCAAGCCAGAAATAGAAACGAGGAGGGGAAAATTAACCCAAAAGAAGATTGGGTAAGATATCTCACAAGCCAGACGTCAAGGACACACGGGTTCCGTTTTGTCGGCCGCGCCGAAAATCTCAGAAAGAAAAGTCTTAATTCAAAATCAAGTTTTAAATTTTATGTTGTCATTAAATAGACTCACTTAGCTGAAGAGACTTAGCCGAATGCTGGTCGACAAAAATATATATAAAACCATATTTTGTGCACTTTAGTGTTTCTATAAAGGCTTTCGTATAATGTGCACTAAATTTTTGTTTGTAAGCTATACTCCCAATAAATCATAAAATAACAGTATGAATGAATGTAGAGCAACTTACAGAAATAAGTTGCTTTATTTGTCTTCTTTATATGTGTATATTCTATTTGATGTAGGATTTTGTTGGATATACTGAATTATCTCTTTAGTTCATACGAGTCATTTGGGTCAAGGTACAACATTGTGTTGTACCTTGAACCAACGGATGTTATACCTTGATCCAAGCAACTCTGGTATATACAATTTACAAACTTGAGCCCTAATTAATTCAAATTAATCACGCAAATTGAATAGCGAAAGTAGAATTTATTTTGTATTAATTCAAACATAACCGATACTTAGAAAACTTCTTATAAAAACAACAAAAAGAAAGCAAAAAATTTCATTAAAATATATATGAACTATTTCTCACATCAAAACAAAACATAAATTGTTTCATCATCAAATATATCTGTGTCGTCATCGCAACTAAAATCCTTTTCGTTTTCAGCCAGAATGGTTTCAGAAATGCTCTTTGCTGCCCTTTTTGCTATCTTCTTTGCGGCCTTTGGTTTCCGTAATCGGGGTATATTAGGATTTCCTTGGACAAGAAGTCGATCAGTATTTTCACTATCAGTATCATCCAATATTTGTTCCTTTTGGGCTTTCTGTTTTTTCTTCTGCACTTGACTTGAAGTGCTGGCTTTGATGCTTTTTTTCTCTGAAGTGTCTGTTAACATCCGAGTCCTACCTCTTTTTCTTATTGCTTGTCGTTGAGTCTTTCTCGGTCCTGCTTTTGGAAAAGATGTAATCATTTCCGGTGATACTAAGGCCTCGCTTTTGCACTCATTGGCTCAAAATTAGCTAAGCTGGGAGCCTTTTGGTTTGAAAACTGTTGATTTTCAGAAGTTTTGCTATCGGCTTGTGGTCTATTAGTGACATTTGAGGGTAAATAGTCTTCCTCGGTGAATACTTTTGCATCTTAAGGCCAAATTCCAGTAACTGCAAAGCCTATAATAATATTCTGCCCTGTAAAAGCTCGGTGATAAGCCTTCCCTATAAGCTCAGCAATTTCATACCTACTCAGAGGCTTTGCTGGATTACACGTCATCCATTAGCTCACCGCTTGGTTGTAGAATGTCTTATATGGGCCAAAAACTGCCCTATGCAAAGGCTGGAGCTTATGTGAAGTATGTGGGTGTAGTGTGAGCAATATAATGTTATTTTTCTTTGATTCCTCAATGGCTTTAATCGAAATATGACTTCCATGGTTGTCCAAAATTAATAACACTTTATTGATAATATCTGCTTTAACATGGGAGATGAAATGCTGTAGGTATTTGTGAAACAATACACTGTTTGACCAGCCAAATGGATTTGCACCCCCTATTGTGCCATTAGGTGCCCCCTTAAGCATGAAGTCACGAAAATGAATTGCACTAATAGCGCATGTCATAGTGACGTTGATTCCCCTTTCTCCAGAGGTCATACTCCCCACCTGCTTCACACCTTTACACGCTAGAATTCTGGGAGGAATGTGAACAGTCATATTACTTGTCTCATCTAAATTGTTATTTTAAATCGGCTTATGCAGTCCTTTAATTAGTAAAGAAAGAGGATACATTATGTAAATTTATTAAAACTTTTTACTCTTGATAGACTTGTTAATTCAGGTTATCTCAGCGATAGGTCTTTATGCCATCGGATAAAACACGTCACACCTTCTTTCCCGGCTTTTTCCTCGTCTGGCCATTTTTGTGGCATCTCCCTATTATTCGCTTTACCAAATTGGAATGCAAGACCTCTTAGATCATCTCGTGATAGACCGCAATGAAGCCTTTGTTAAATAGTCAACGATGAGATTTTCATCAGTGCTGTCAAATATTCTTCTTACAGATAGCTTGGAACCATATTTGAAATCAACCTCCGGAGTAAGGTTGCCTTAGAAATATTGTGAGAACGTGCTGTTTCACTTGTTGTGGATCTTTTCTTCTTTACATCTTCTACAGCATCTGCTAGAGCTCTTGTGTCCACTACCGGTCGTTTTTTTCCACGTAAACTTCTTGGCATATTCTGAAAATTGTTAAACGTTATGTGTCCGTACATAGTTTTCTCTTTAACTAATGAGTTTTCTTTTGTTGCATAAAAATAAATCACAAGCAAGCTAACTGTGTTGTACCTTGGACTGGTCCAAGGAACACCAAACCGCCCGGCCCAAGGTTCAACTCTAGAGCTACTCCTACATTAACTTAAGAATATACAACGCACTAAGTTAAACTGTGAAGCTTTCAATGGAAGTCACTACAATTTTCATTTAATTTTATGAATGACTCACACAAAAACAAAACAAAAAAATTCCATACCTTTAATGTGGAATGAATCAAAATATTTCCGAAGAATGAACTGATTAGTCGCAGATTGAGAGCGGTCAAACCCTGCTGTGTGAATGCTTCAATCTTGAAAAATGTAGGAGTGTACTGCCCGTAGTCCGAGCGTACATGCAATAATGAATAATGTGGTGAAAATTAATGCCACTGGCATAAAGTTAGTGATTCTATTCGTTTGTCTACTAATTCTACACTTCAATATCAAACTAGAGTTTTAATATTTAATAAATTTGAGATATAAATAATCCAATTTATCAAAAACATAATGAATGTAAAATATATGGTATATAAGAAATATGATAATTCTGTTGCAATAAAATTTGTACTCACCTGATCTATGTTTGGCAGTTGATTCACTTGATTTGAATAATTTTAACTGAGGTTTGGGATTGCGATATACTTTACTGTGGTCGATACCCGGAATAAAGTGAAGTGGGTAGACCTTACTGCAGTCGAAACCCACAGAGAATCTTTATTGTAGTCATTACCCACAATAAAGTGTTGGTTAGTAATTTTCTTATTACAGTCGTTACCCGTAATAAGCATCTTTATTGTAGTCGTTACCCACAAAAAAGTGTTTGTTAGTAGTTTTCTTATTACAGTCGCTACCCGTAATAAGAATCTTTATTGTAGTCGTTACCCACAATAAAGTGTTTAGTTAGTAAATTTCTTATTACAGTCGTTACCCGGAATAAGAATCTTTATTGTAGTCGTTACCCACAATAAAGTGTTTAGTTAGTAAATTTCTTATTCTAGTCGTTACCCGTAATATGAATCTTTATTGTAGTCGTTACCCACAATAAAGTGTTTAATTAGTAAATTTCTTATTACAGTCGTTACTCCTAATAAGAATCTTTATTGTAGTCGTTACCCAAAATAAAGTGTTTAGTGTTAGTAAATTTGTTATTACAGTCGTTACCCGTAATAAGAATCTTTATTGTAGTCGTTACCCACAATAAAGTGTTTAGTTAGTAAATTTCTTATTATAGTCGTTGCCCGTAATAAGAATCTTTATTGTAGTCGTTACCCACAATAAAGTGTTTAATTAGTAAATTTCTTATTACAGTCGTTACTCCTAATAAGAATCTTTATTGTAGTCGTTACCCACAATAAAGTGTTTAGTGTTAGTAAATTTCTTATTACAGTCGTTACCCGTAATAAGAATCTTTATTGTAGTCGTTATCCACAATAAAGTGTTTAGTTAGTAAATTTCTTATTACAGTCGTTACCCGTAATAAGAATCTTTATTTTAGTCGCTATCCAAATAAATCTCTTAATCTAGTCGCAACCCAGACCAAGAAAAAATTATTTGAATTGTCAACCAAACAGAGTGTTAGACTGTTAATAAAAATTCACTACCGCTGAGAAAAAATTACCAAGTTAACCACTGCACTGCCAAACTGAAAAAGAGATCGAGTCAAGTTAAATTGCTGTTTATATAGCCCTTGCTTGCACCATGTCAAGTGTAATTTTACGTCTTAGTCACACTATTTAATATTGCAATTTTAAATAATTTTTTGGTAATTAAAATTCGAGAACAATTGGGAATATTATATGTCGCAAGTTATTTTACTATTTTGAGTGTAGGCAAAAAAAATGCCATAGTAGTAATTTTTTCACTCAGTGTACTCTGTGTCTTGTAATCATCCATCTGATTCTTCTAATTGCTCTTCTCATCACTTCGTATAGTATGGCGATGATTTGAATAAGACTTTTAATTGACTGGTTTTACACCAGTTTTCAATTTTTGGGAACCGCTCAGGTTGTCATTGTGGAGTATTGTTAATTCTGTATGAAATATTTTGCTCAGGTGAATCATATTTTCTTCATGAGAAATATTCCATTCCGATTATTGTTCTACAATTACTCGTAGGGTCTTTTATTGATCTCTACGCATTCCCACGTTGCTGTGCACAGCTTGCTCTTCTCACATATTTTCTTCAATCTCATCTTCTATTTTGGAGAAAATTATTTGAGCTAGTACTTTGTTCAGTACCGTAACGTCATTCAGTAATAATTGCTACATATTCCCTTAGGTTTCCCCCTGTCCTGTACCCTGCCCCAATTTTTTTGTAATGTTTGTAATTATTCCATTCTTGCAGTGGGGTGTTCGATTGCGTACATTTGCTGAAGAACGGGCTCCAGGCTCTCTGCTAATATTGTTTTGAATATTTCACCTGAGATTCCCTCGCCACCTTCAGATTTCTTATTCTTAAACTTAGTGATGGCTTCTATTACTTCTCTCCGAGATTGTGGGCTCTGGTTATCTCTTTTGTACTTGCTGGAGATTGACGCTCAGTCCTATTTCTTCAATTTATGTCCATGTCTCGAAGATCCATCGTTATTGTTTGGTCTTGCTGTTGAGAAGAGATCTTTTCACATTACTTGCAAGCTTTTTCATTTGTATCATTCTCTTTACGTATCTTTTCTTTCACCTTTGATATAAACTAATTTTTTGTATCACCGCGGGTTAGATTCTGTTTGTATATAAAGATATCATAATGAATTTAGTGCCAAATCTTTAATAAAATTTCCAAAATCTTAACAACCGGCTCGCGCGAGCCGGCTCCAGCACACCCCTGGAGAACCCATAGGTTAGTTAGGAAAGAGTGGCGGCCATCGCGCGAACCTCAGCGTTCAGCCTCACTTAGACCATTTGCGGTCCATTGTGGACCATTGTTGGTGCCGTAGTCTCCACTATTTTGGTGAGTCCAAAGGCGCTGCCCTAGATATTTATATTTCAGAGGACTTTGATAGAGTCTGGCATACTGCCCTCTTAGTCAAACCTAAAGCACTTGGTTTCTCCCTTCTCCTGCTACTATAGACTGAAAGTTTATATCTGGTCATCAAATACTTCATCCTATAAGTGCCAGAGCTTTGAGTTTTAGATGAATTGAATTCATTCGACGTGATTCGCTTAACAGCAAGCAAATTTATTGTCAAGATCGATATTCAATTATCTAAGCGTGCGATCTCATTTTACACATGCAGCATTCCCTGTGGCGTCCCCAGGAGTGTCAAATGAGTAAGCCAAATCAAGGCACTGTGATTGGCAAAACTATAGACAGGATCAAAAGTCAGAGAAATCAGATCATTAAAGAAAATTAAGAAGAGGTATGGAGAAATAACACTAATCTGGGGACATCGGGATTTATAGAGTGAGGTTCTTGTGAAAAGCCATCTAGTTCAACTAGTATTAGGCGATCAGATAAAAAATGGTCATTACATACTAGAAGATGAGTGCCAGTCTCTATCAAGCACCTTTAAAATATCTAGAGCAACGATTTTCGACTCACCAAAATTGTGGAGATTGTTCCAACGTTCCGTTATTATTGATGAGTTGTTTGGTTTCTAGATACTTCATCAATTTGGAGTCAATGAGGAATCGCTACCCTATCCTATAGGCTGAACATGGGCTATGGAAATTTTCCTGTCGAGTAAGACAAGTAGAGTAGTTTGTGTAGAGGTTTAACCAAGGATGACGCCCAGCTTTTAATTAACAGGGGTAAGAAACCATCACGAAGTACGGTTTTAGAGACACTGAATCCTTTAAGAGGCTTGAACACATTTGTCTTACAGTGTGTATTGGCTCTTGTATACATCCACACGGGAGATGCATAATAGCTGTCTGTAAAGGAATAGGCGAAGTTGCTCCTGATGGTTCTAACCAGCGACCAGAAGGTTTTGCTATCCTTGATGCTTGTCAAGATACTTAGTCTAACATTATGTTCAAAAAGGAATTTTTCTTTCCGGATAATGGACTTGCAGGTGTTCTGTGCAGTCTTGTAGACTTGTTTCAACTCTGGACATGAACGCAATTGATACGCGCGAAAAACAGACACTTTCGCTTTTATTACTTGGTTGTACATTTCGTTAAGCCTGACGGCTGACATGTGTGGCTTTGTTAGCCTGACAACAATTAGCTTATTTTGTTTTTGTTCGCAAAATTAGTTTACGACAAAATATGGACGTATGTACATACTACAAACAGCAAAATAAATATCAGTTTAACCATATTATCTTAGCGTTAAGAGCAAGACTGAACGGAGCACCTGCCAGTCCATTATCCAGAGAAAGAAATTTGTTTTTGATCAGGATGTTAGACAAAGAATCATTGGAAGCCGGAAAAGCACTCGTGCTGGTCTCTGGTCAAAACTGTCAGGCACAACTATTTTCGCTGTTAAATTCGCTTCAAATTCTGATCCCCACCAGCTTCGCAAACATCTGTTTTATAATTCCCGTGTGAATGTTTGCAAGATCCAATATACATTCTTACAAGGAATGTATTCAAGATCCTTAAGGAGATCAACCGTCCAAGGCCGCAGGTCCTGATGGTCTCTGGCCCCTGTTAATCAAAAGCTGCGCCTCATCTTTGGCTAATCTGCTGCGCAAGCTATTCTACTTGACTTATTCTGCAGACCTTTTCCCAACTGCTTGGAAACTAGGCCACGTTCAGTCGATTCCCGAAAAGAAGAGGGTAACGATCCCTAAAATTATCGATTAACTGCAATACTGCGACTGCTTCGAAAGTTTTTGAATCCGTCATCTAGAAACCAATTAACTCAACAAGGATCACTATTATGGCTTCCGGACTGGTCGCTCATCTGCAGACTTGCTGAATTTCTTTACAGAACGTTAGAACCCATAGGTTAGTTAGGATAGAGTGGCCGCCATCGCGCGAACCTCTGCGTTCAGCCTCACTTAGACCATTTGCGGTCCATTGTGGACCATTGTTGGTGCCGTAGTCTCCACTATTTTGGTGAGTCCAAAGGCGCTGCCCTAGATATTTATATTTCAGAGGACTTTGATAGAGTCTGGTATACTGCCCTCTTAGTCAAACCTAAAGCACTTGGTTTCTCCCTTCTCCTGCTACTATAGACTGAAAGTTTTTTATCTGGTCATCAAATACTTCATCCTATAATTGCCAGAGCTTTGAGTTTTAGATG
The DNA here is from genome assembly GCA_963930735.1 of Dioctria linearis. NCBI lineage: Eukaryota > Metazoa > Arthropoda > Insecta > Diptera > Asilidae > Dioctria > Dioctria linearis. The sequence goes on along the minus strand of OZ005742.1, from coordinate 218,159,273 downwards.
TATTGAATTCATTCGACGTGATTCGCTTAACAGCAAGCAAATATATTGTCAAGATCGATATTCAATTATCTAAGCGTGCGATCTCATTTCACACATGCAGCATTCCATGTGGCGTCCCCAGGAGTGTCAAATGAATAAGCCAAATCAAGGCACTGTGATTGGCAAAACTATAGACAGGATTAAAAGTCAGAGAAATCAGATCACTAAAGAAAATTAAGAAGAGGTATGGAGAAATAACACTAATCTGGGGACATCGAGATTTATAGAGTGAGGTTCTTGTGAAAAGCCATCTAGTTCAACTAGTATTAGGCGATCAGATAAAAAATGTTCATTACATACTAGAAGATGAGTGCCAGTCTCTATCAAGCACCTTTAAAATATCTAGGGCAACGATTTTCGACTCACCAAAATTGTGGAGATTGTTCCAACGTTCCGTTATTATTGATGAGTTGTTTGGTTTCTAGATACTTCATCAATTTGGAGTCAATGAGGAATCGCTACCCTATCCTATAGGCTGAACATGGGCTATGGAAATTTTCCTGTCGAGTAAGACAAGTAGAGTAGTTGGTGTAGAGGTTTAACCAAGGATGACGCCCATCTTTTAATTAACAGGGGTAAGAAACCATCACGAAGTACGGTTTTAGAGACACTGAATCCTTTAAGAGGCTTGAACACATTTGTCTTACAGTGTGTATTGGCTCTTGTATACATCCACACGGGAGATGCATAATAGCTGTCTGTAAAGGAATAGGCGAAGTTGCTCCTGATGGTTCTGACCAGCGACCAGAAGGTTTTGCTATCCTTGATGCTTGTCAAGATACTTAGTCTAACATTATGCTCAAAAAGGATTTTTTTCCGGATAATGGACTTGCAGTTGTTCTGTGCAGTCTTTTAGACGTGTTTCAACTCTGGACATGAACGCAATTGATACGCGCGAAAAACAGACACTTTCGCTTTTATTACTTGGTTGTACATTTCGTTAAGCCTAGAGCGATTTTGTTGTTGTAGAGACTTGCTGTAGGAATAAGGAATGTATTCATGTATGCCAAGACTGAGAATGTCACTAAGTTCTAATGTGCATTCACCAACATCCTTCGAAGCAAAACAGAGCGACGAATCAATTTTTCTACGAAGATATTTTCCCAATCAGGATTTATATTTTGTTCTTATTTAACGTTTGAGCTAACTAGTTTAGTAAAACTTTTACGAAATAGTAAAAAAATATTCCAAAATAAAACGTTTGCTTTAAATATAATAACTCGCTACACAAATATACCGTTGTTTCGCTAAATTTCTTCAATTACGAGTTGTAATTGTTTATTCAAATATTGCTTTCAACCGCAATCACGCCGCCTTTACATCGAAGATTCATCAATTGGCAGCCGTTTTCAAACCTTTCAACGATTTCACCCGAATAAGCTCTGTCTTTCTTCAAAGACCCCGAGAAAAGCCACGTTCAGGTACGCACATGAATTTGACAGGTATCAGCACTTCCTGTTTCCTCTATAGGATTTAACAGCCACGACGTAAAATGGAACAAAGGCTGCGCCGCTGTATAAGGGCTGCTCTATTAAATGTATGGAATTGAACGCTTCAAAAATTTATGTAGTTTTTACAAAAAGGGCAGTAGAATAGATTTTGTTACGAAAACTTCAGATCTATTGCAATTAGTTTTCAATGGTTTGCGGGGAGGGGTGCGCGCCTTCCCAGCCCCCTATCTGAATCCAAAACCGGTCTGTTCTTTATATACTTACTATGTATGTATGAGTACTCTAAGTTTTACATAAATTCCTACGTTTCTATTCTTAAAATATTATTCAATTTAGTTAAAAGGGGTACCTGAAAGCACTCAAACTTGTTACACATTTCTTCATACATAGTTTCCTATTTTTTCTGTAAATAATGTTGCGCATCCACCTCGCCTACTTTTCTTGTAATTAAATTCTGCTACACGAGCAGATTAATACTAAAATCCAACACTTTAAAGCACTCTGCAATGTACAAAGATGACGGATAGAAAAAAAGCACAGTTCGAGAAAGTTCACACCACAATTCTAAGCACTTTAAGCGATAGACATAAAAGCAACTCCTACACAGGAAGAAAGAAAGTTGAAAATTTGTACAAACATTTACTTATTAGAGAGAAAATCCACAACAGCTGATGTGATACTCCACTTTAGGTAAATATAGACTACAAGTTCCAGAATTATAGTAATTAGAAAAATGGAGGATAAATAACGCGTTTCAAAAGAGCTTTTGTTGAAACTTTATATGTATAATAGGGGGAGCCCGTCGGCTTTACCCGGCGATAATAAAAGTACTTAGATAGGTGGCGGTGGGGTGTTCAGGGATGCATAATATCTATGCCACGAAGGAGTTGGCGATTAGTTCCACCTTCGATCTGTATTTACGATTCTTATAAATACACCGTGTACAAAATATGAGCTCTCCACCTCGACGCTTTCTCAGTCAGCTACCAACTATACAGTAAAGAACAAAAGTCTTGTGTGGCAACATCAAGAAGGGGTTGCCCGATTTAGACCATTTTTGTAATTTTATTTACAATTGGTATGAAAACATCAAGTAGTAAGAAGAGAACTGAGGGGTTGTATCCAAGGCGTGGTGGTTCACGTGCATCTACATTTCCCATGCCAGAAAAGTCCATTATATGCCTTGCCTATAGACGGTGAATAGTAAAAGGGTGAATTTTCAAAAGTTACGAATATACTGGCATATTTTGAAGAAGGTTCGGTTCAACACTAATCCAAAGGAGATGTTGTCTAAGGACACCAACATGAGGCTTAAAGGCAATATCCACACCACAACCAACGAGGATAAATATGAATATTACTAAAAATAGCGCAATCCCTGGACAGAAACAAAACATTAGTAGAAGGTACGGAAACTTGCAAAACAAGTTGAGGGTTTAGCTGAACAACAAGCGACATTCCTTCATCGAGTAATAATACCGACTACAACTGCTTGATAGATCAGATTGTAACGACCTTTTCTACTGTGACCCCAATGGTAGGGGTTTCCGGGAACTCTGGAGTAATCCAAGGTTTGAATTAATGACAGGCTTAGTTGCAATATAAAATATTGCTTTATTTTCGAAATTCTATCCTATATAGTTTGATATTTTCTTAATTGTATCTATAACAAGTATACCTTATTTACTTATAGAATTTTTAGTGTTTTTGTACATATTTATATGTACATTATTCCAGAAGAGATAGAGAAAGAGATTCAGTTTGTTCGTTTGAGGGATTTAGTCTTTTCAAGCGATTCTCAAAAATTTCACACTGGGAAACAGAGCCGCAGCCATACGGTACACAGCTGAACGGCAAAATCAGGAGGGATAAAAGCTACATACAAGACATACAAGTTCTACAAGACTATTGTATGCAACATAGAAATAGCCATACGGCACGGCAGCTAGAGCGAATAATCAGGTAGGGTAACAGCTACAGCCATAAGGCACGGCAACTGGAGGAAAAATAATACGGGAACAGCTACAGCCATACGGCACGACAGCTAGTCAGGACGGTAAGGTCGGGACCCAAATACAGCCATACGGCACGGCAGGTGGGGGAAAGGTAGCGGGAGTATGTACCTGTAACGTATGTGAAATCAAGGTTATAGTTACTAACGTAAAGTCAGGTCCGTATTTAGTTTTACAAGAAAACTAGATGAAATTGGATGACAACTTATGAATGAAAAGAATGGTTCGTTACAAGATAACTGACAAACATCTAATTTTTTTTAATTCTCACAAATGTAGGATCTCCACAACAAGTCTATGGAATGTACATACAATACTCTACTCCAGAGATACAAGTTCGATGACGAATCCGCCAATGATGAAGACTTTCTGTTATCAAATATAAACTTGATAAGTTTGTATACATCTGGAGCATTTGACCAGCTAAAGGATGATGACGTAAACAGTAAGAACGGTCTTTGTTGGTAGTGCAGTAAATATAATTAAAAGGCAGAGGGACGAGATATGCCAATCACGGAGGCCAGAGCGGCCCATGTGCTATCCTACTAGAAACTCTATCACCAAAACTTTTCTGTCTTCTTAATGAAGCGTGGCAGGTCATGGTGAGGAGGGTTTTTCAGTTCATCTACAGAGAGGATGGTAGATCCTAAGTATCCAGCCTGCTCCGGGCGAAGGCCGGACAAGAACAGGCTCAGTCTCTCCTACCCGCCAGGACAGACACTCAGGGCTGTCAACAACTCCCGTCTTTGATAGATGAGCGTGAGGCCAGTTGTGGCTAGTTATGATAACCACAGTTCTATATTGTTTCCTTCCAAGCCCAAAGAGAAAGTCATTGGGCCCTTCGAGAAAAAGTATTTACGCCTGTAATTACTCAAGTTTGCTCATCTCTGCTGATGCTTATATTCAGGTTAATCCTGATTTTTTCTGCTATGTGGTGCGTATTAGGAGTGAGAAAATAATGGTGTAAGGAGCACATAGGAAGATGAAAAAGATGAAACCAAATTGACAACGCTATGATGTGCCGACAACATTTTCCAAATATCATGAATATGGAATCTTATAAGATAACAAACTATAATTCAGAACATGTCGTAGCTCGATTTTTCTACCTATAGACTCTTGCTTCTACTTTTGTATCACGAAAAGTCGACAAACTTCTAGTATAGTTGCGAAATTATTATTAGGGAGAATTACAGGGCAAGCAAGCAAGGAAGGTTACATTAAATACATATTTATAAGATCCAGGCGAAAGTTAAAGATCCCCATTGTTGTTGTGGCGTCTACAGAATGACAAAAATTTTTCAGAACCGGATGCGAAAAATTGAAGTAAACTTCCTTTATTAGGGAGGCTAAGTATATCATTCACGGTTTAATACAATAAAAAGTGATATCGGCGAAGCTTATTAATATTATTTAATAAGATATTGCACATTCTTCATAATTTTCAACAATGAAATTTTGTGGACGCTGCACGACGACTTGTAAACACGCATGAATCTTTAACGAATTCATGATAATATGTATAGAAATGACAGAAACAACAAATATTCTGGAGTGGACAATATTCCCATTGAATGAAATATTGGCGTCCATAAATATACGTGCAAAAAAAACAACGATTTTAGAGATGGAAGAGGTTTTCAAAGTATACTGCAGAAATACTAGGACTATCAGCACTTTGTAGATTTGGCGTTGGGCAGTGACCTCTACGTACAAACATGATAGTATCTTGAAAGATACACAATTACCAAATATCGTGATCTACATCCAAGGTAACACGAGAACGAAAATGTAGCATTACACTTTATATTACAAAAATATGTAAAGCATGGCAAAGCGGATCTCTTAAATTTTAATCTATGAAAATAACGGTAGGTAGTAGTAACGAACTACATGTTTTATTCCACTAAACATTCTATTGCCCATTGTCTATATTGATCCGTTGGTGTTAATTTTAGCAACCCTACACTTTTTTTTTTAAGTATAGAGTGACGACCGCCAAGTTTCGTGTGCAGCCACATCTAGGAATCTAGGACTTCAAGTGGTATGTTTTATTCTACCTCTCAAAAAATTTAGTTAATTAGTTAGGGAACCAGCCGCGTCAATATAGTTCCTCCGAAGCAAAACTTCTATCGTCATATGATATATCTCAGTGAGATATGCGCCCTGAGAAAGCTCACATTGATAGCTCTCGTCATGTACGAACCAACTTGTAAGCCTATAGATCTAAATATGACCTGCATACTAAATCTAGGGGTGTGCTTTATAGAATCCTTTGCTGGACATAAACCCATAGCTAAATTCATTCTGACATTTCGTAATTCTATACAGAATAAAGTGAAAGACTATTATTGAGAACAAACCCACTTGCACATAGTTTCTGACAGTATAAAGTAGTCTTTCGAAAAACTTGGGGAAGAGCTACGGTGCACTGGATGTAAACAGCCACTGCTATAATATTCATTATCTGTTGGAATAGGACGAGAATGAAAAGCTCGTGTTATTTTCCTGAATAGGATACAAAGAGAGGTAGGAAACTGTATTACAAATTCATTTCTAAGCACTACACTTGAATTCCTAAACCTGGAACATTACCATTCCAAAGTAGGTTACAAAAACGGTGGTCTGGAAAAGGAATAACTGATGCTGTCATGTTACATGTCAAGATAAATAAATAGAGAACAAGACTGAGAATATTAACAAATATCTATTGTACACATAGATTTCTTTAAAACCTCTAATGATTAGGGCTGCGAAATTTATTTTGAATGAGGGGTAAATATTCCTTTTCTTTAAATATAAAACAGCGACAGTCACTTAAACGGAGTCCTTACTATACTATAAGAGTAGTAGACTGAATATGGATTGTCGGTATTCAGAAAATATATATATATATATATGGTATACAGGTGTCCCAGACTAACATGACTATATTTTTCCAAATGATTTCTCTCGTCGAGACATGTAAAGAATTGTCACCCTATCAGTTAAGATATTCTCTCTTTCATTAAATACCATATATCTTCAAAGATACACAGAGTGTGCGGTATTTTAATATTTTAAGACGGTATTGTATGCAGACTCATAAACCGCCCCCATACCCCTCGTCAAACCAGAGATATGACGGTGCAAACTCAAAATTTAGCGGTTTTTCTGTTTTATTTTTTTATTTTTGATTTTTTTTCTTAAATACCCCCACTAACATACATTTTTGTTACAAAATTTCGAAAGCCCAAAGCCTCCTCTTGAACATTACCATTTTGCCCCGCCCCCCCTGCCATACAATTTTTTACTTGTCTGGACGAGAGGAATCATTTGGCAAGATATAGCCATATTAGTCTGGGACACCCTGTATACCTACATATATATATAAAAGGAATTTCAAATGATTTGGCCAGAAAAAGATCGGTGACTGACTGCTCGTGTGGATTCAACTGAGATAATAATTTTTGTTAATCCTGCACTGGGGTAGGGGTGGATAACTTCTTAAATGTTATCAATATATGATCTAGGTAGAATATTTCCTCTGTCAATATGTTTCGTATCTCCACAGCACGCATGTTGGGAACAAATATAATATTTAGAATGGAGAATCTTTTTAGTGCCTTCATTAGAGAGAAGAAGCTTCGTTTATAGTAAGGATTGAGTACGTACAACATATACGAGGACAGGCCGGGGAGTATATGAGGCCAGGCAATGTGTAATATGGCCCTTTTGTAATCAGTGCTGACCCTTATTTAACGCCAGTGAGAATAAAAAATATATATATATATTTTTTGCATCGAGATTCAAAACTTGATATGCTTATTTGTTCTTCAGTGTTCTATCAAATATACTACAAAGGCTCTTGTCCAATTCTCTCCCACATACATTTAATTCCCTATTCTGCGCTTCACAGCTTATTAAAATACTAAATGAGTTTAATTCAGATTCATTCTCAGAGCAAGGGCAATTGAGTCTGAAACATTCATCATGATTCTCCCTGTTAGAAGAGGAACTTCAGTTTATGTATATTGTACAACTAAATAGTCTGGAGCAATTTCAGAAATCCAGGTTTACGTACCTACTTACATACCTCTGTATGTAAAACGTGCACAAATACATAAATAATGCTTGCCAGGAATTTGTTTGTTCCATAAAGTTAACAAAATATGTACTTTGCAAGCCTGTTGATGTGATTCTTTCACAAGAGAGAGTAGGAAGGAACACAAAATCTTTCACTTTAATTAAGAATTACACTTTAAAGGAATTCAACTCACCAAGGTGGGTTGAGGACCTACTTTCGTTGACTTAAACAATATCCACTCTTGATTCCCCTCATTCATCCCCTCCTTAAAGTTTTAAGGACGTGTTGAAGTATGTGCTAAATATATCTACACTCAAAATTAAATTTTGGGTTGATGGCTTTCTACCGCACCTTGTTAATCTTATTTACTTTTGCAAATGACAAATAAAATTTTAAAGTCACCCTGCCACCCTTCTTATATGTCTTTGATGAGATTATAATATATTCACCCTTCAACGCTAAAGGGGGTTTCACAGCTTTCGTGTGAAGTAAGTCATTACACTGGCAAGGAGAAATTAGACTTCTTGCCATATACATAAACATAAAATGATAATTAAGATAACCAATATTCGTCGTAGCGTTCACCCTAAAATATAAATTACCACCAGCTGCTAATAGACCTCTTAAGGCACACGAGTTAAATATATATATTTTACTTTTAAATTCACTTCTATATATTTTGGGTTAACCAAAGGGAAAGGTTTTTTTTTAATCAAAAGATCTCACTGGAAAATTATTAATTATTTTATTAATCACAATAAGAGACTTTTCAGAATACAAAAACTTCGTTTTAATTTCACGACGGATCACTAATGACTGACTACATTATCTTTACATTTCATATCATCTTCCCTGGCTTGGTATGACAACGTGACTTTAAATTATTAACAGGTAAGCATTTTTCGTGGGAACGGAAAATGCACTTTCAGATGCGACATGAATTAGTTCAAAGCTTTGCAGAAGCAGAATATATTTTATGTGTGGATGTTTACCAAGCCATTGGTTTGTCTTTTGGCTTGAGCTTGTATGAATCCGGTATATCGGATATCATGGAGGTTTCTGGGAATTTAATGTATGTAACTCCTCCCCGGTTTAAGTCAGAAGCCTCCGGCTTCGAATTGTTTATTATTTTAACTTTTTCTGTTTTATTTCTCCACAGTTGAAATGCTATTATTCTAGAAAGGTCTAGGATTAACAAAATTACTACACGTATATTGCTTCCATACATAATCTTTCGGTGATATTTTAATTACTTCATTTCTTTAATATTGTCAACGTTGTCCCAAGTCAGTTTCTCAAAATTTAATGGTTTTACATGAATCTGTTTAACATCATATGTTGGATAAATATATTTGTCTAATACCACTATTTTTCTGTTATCCCTATAGTACAATTGTTGAAACTTATCAAATAATTACCTGTCAAGTTTAATTTCCTCTTATCGCAATTCTGCCACACATAATCATTATACATATTTTTTACAAGAATTGTGTCATCATCTACACTTTCCATGCTTGTCATATTATTATATGCTAAAGTACACCTACCTGTAAAAATACAATGCTTACACAATTTTAAATCTTTTATCAAGGCATTTGGCTGATATTGATAAGGTTCTCCTTTTAATTCTACAATGAACTTCTTCACTGATTTCCAATCCTTCTGAATTTGGTACTGCTTTTATTATTTGTAAATCTGTGACAGTGTAAGTTTTTGGGATTTTAATTGCAAAAATAAGAAAGCGATCTTTGCACATCGTAACTCCTGCTTTCAAAAGTCTTAACTTATGGAAATCTACATTATACTTGTATAATTCTTGTATTGTTAGCATACTTGGGTGAATTATATTGTTCTTGGTTGCCATTATATTATCTAGGATTTGGTTTATTTTATTTTCCAAATATCTTAACTTAGTTTCTTGGTCTAAAAATAAAATTTTGTAATTTAATTCTTTCAATTGCTCATTGGTCCCATTGATGGACTCTAGAATTTTGTTTCTGTCGTTTGCGATTAGTAATTTTAAGTCAGTCAAAGTCTGGTTGAAGTGATTGTTTATTTTTATTTGCTGATTTAATGCCTGTATTGCGTTATGATTATTTTCGTCTAGTACTCGTAGATGTTCAAGTATGGCTTGTCGATCATTATCGTCCATTGTCCCGAATAACCATTTCTGTGCTGTTCCAGCTATTTTTACTAAACCTCGTTTTTGCCTGTTAGGGGTCTGAATTGTTCACAATTTAATTTTTATTAATTGGATTTCTGTGGTAAGGGATTGCTTATCTTCCAATCTTAGATACTTTGTGTTTTGTTAATTTAGAAGTTGCGATAGTTCATTTGGATCGATCATGTGTATAATTATGTCAGTTTCGTTACCTATTTTTACTTGTTTACTTTTTATTCTAGCGTACACGTTCTGCTCCTGTATTGGATGTACCTGTAACAGCCCTTGTACTGGTCAGTAGTATCACCACGGTCACCTGTAAATTTCAGAGGTCTTTTAATATTTGAAAATGGTACGTCTTTTAGATAGTATTTTCTGTAATATGGTTGGTCTTTATGTCTAAGCCTTTAATAGTTTTTGATGTAACCCTCTTTTCTGTTTTCTTCATAAGCTTCTCTATTCTTATTTATTTTATTTGTGTACTGAACTTTTTGTGATTCCATTTTTTGCACTAACATTGATAGATCCGTTAACCTATTAGCTTGCCCAGGTGTCATTCCTATTGTTGAATGGTACCTGTCGTTATAATTACTTACTGCTATCTGCATTTTATGTTCTAGCGATGTATCACAATCGACTGCTTGAAGTTTTTCTATCAGTGTTGAATGTAGCCTTTCTATGTCGGCATTGCCAGTGTGGTTGTTTGGCTTTGTCCAATGGACTTCTATATACTTTTCCTGTAGATATCGTTTTACCTGTTCGGATTTAAACTCATTATCCATAATTATTTTCTTAGGCTTTTCAAATGCTGCTAAGTAAGCCTCTATGGTAGCGATCTTTTTGATCCAATTCCTATCATTTATTAGGTATACCACTGCAAATTTCGAAAGTTTGTCTACAATAGTTACGAAGGTTTATTTCTTGTAATGAAAAACGTCGAGATGGATAATTTGGCCTTTAGTACGGGGTGTTTCTGTTATTCTTAGCTTAGGCTTAATGGGCTTTCGGTGATATCTTATCTCTTTGCATTTTTCACAATGGTTTATGTTTAATTGAATGTGCTCCTGTAGTCTTTGCCCTTATATTTGGAGTTCAAATATTTAATTGGAGCATGATCTGTTACGATTTTGAATTTTCGCCCATATAAACGTGGTCTGAAGTAAGTTACTGAATAGACAATGGCAAGAAATTCCTTGTCGGTCACGCTGTAATTCCTCTCGTGATTATTTAAAGTTCTAGAGACGTAGCATACTGTCTTTCGAGAGAACAGCTCCAATGGCGTATTCGCTAGCATCTGTAGTTACCACAAATTGTTTTTCGCAATTTGGGAATTTTAATATTGGGTGTGATGCTATGAGAAGTTTGAGTTTCTCAAAAGCTTCAATGTATTGGGGGTCATTACGGTTAATTTTCATATCTTTTTTCAGATATTTTATTAAGGGATGTGCCACCTTGGCATAATCTTTTACGAATTTTCGATAGAATCCTGTCATGCCCAGAAGGCTTTTCAATTGTTTTTCAGTTGTAGGCAGCTCGACCCTAAGAATATCATTTACTTTATTTGGGTTCGGCTTTATACCTTGTGTTGTTAACACATCCCCTAGAAACTCTGTCTCCTTTTTCATAAAGTTGCATTTGTCAGCTTGAATTTTGAGATTATGTTCAATTAATCTCTTAAAGATTTTTTCAAGTGAATTTAGATGCTCATCTAATGTCGTTGAGAAAACGAAAATATCATCTAAATACACGACACAAATTTTGTTGATATATTCCCTCAAGATGTCATTGATCAATCGTTGAAAAGTAGCGGGGGCATTTTTCAACCCAAATGGCATTCTAATGAACTCATATAAACCTGATGGGGTTATGAAGGCGGTTTTTTCTATATCTTGTTCGGAAATCAAAATTTGGTGGTACCCTTTTGCTAAATCTAATGAGCTGAAGTATTGCGCTTTCCCCAACTTGTCCAATATACTGTCTATATTTGGGAGTGGGTACTTGTCGTCAATAGTAATTTCATTCAATTTTCTGTAATCCACTACAATTCGATATTTCTGCACTCCAGAATTATGTTTTTTTTTAGGGATTACAATTATGGGTGAACAGTACTTACTATTGCTCCTACGTATTATGCCGTTTATTTCCATCTCTTCCATTTGTCTTCTGACTTTGGCTTCATGTTGAGGTGGATATCGGTACAATTTAGAATTGATTTGTTCCCTAGTACTTGTTCTTATCTCATGTTCTATACTAGTGGTGTTAGTCAGTTTATCCCCTTCCCTATACATTAATTTATTATATTTTTCTAGTAGCTTCTGCACACCTGCTCTCTCTTCTTCATTTAACTGGCTTAGTGAGATATTTCCTAATTCACTTTCATCTAACATATTAATTTCTTCATTAACGGTTTTATTTAAAAATGGTATTGTTACTTTGTTATTTAAAATGATTTCTTGATTTTCAATGTCGATTACCTTGACATTCTTTTCTACCCAGTCCATTCCTATGAGGAAATCATATGTTTTATCAAGGTCTATTTTTACCCATTTCATCCTAGCATTTTGTGGTTGTTTAAATTCATTTGGACATTTTGTTTTCACTAATTCTGTATCTCTTCTGACTAATCCCTCGATAGTATTGATCTGAATATTTTCTCCTTCTAATTTTTCGTATATCGGATTTTTTATTCTATTTGAATTTAAAAGACTTACAAAAACTTCGTTTTAATTTCACGACGGATCAGTAATGACTGACTACATTATCTTTACATTTCATATCATCTTCCCTGGCTTGGTATGACAACGTGACTTTAAATTATTAACAGGTAAGCATTTTTCGTGGGAACGGAAAATGCACTTTCAGATGCGACATGAATTAGTTCAAAGCTTTGCAGAAGCAGAATATATTTTATGTGTGGATATTTACCAAGCCATTGGTTTGTCTTTTGGCTTGACCTTGTATGAATCCGGTATATCGGATATCATGGAGGTTTCTGGGAATTTAATGTATGTAACTCACGCGTTTTTTCATATTTGAAAAAATTGTAAAAATTGCATTTTTAGTGTGAATTACCAAGGTTTATCAGGTGCAGGAAAAATATTTTTGAATTCGTACTTAGTTCCTTATCGGCAGCTTCAACGCATGCCAACAGCAGCGCCTTTCAGTAGTATTTGTGAACATTTCATTATATTTAATATTATTACTAATATGACGGAAGCAGAAAACTTTTGTGACATTGCCCTTACTGCTTAAAAGCACCCATTCAAAATAATGGCAAAACCTATAATGTTCCTGGGAGCCATCCTTGTAATATCCTCTGACGGTGGGAATGGATTGTCCGCATAATAGCTTGAACAGAATGAGCGGATCAATGGCTGTTGAAAATGTCACGCAAAAGTTGAGTGCATTTGAAATACATTAGTGCGCACACAGTGAATGGATTTACCGCATTTGCCGCAGTGTTGGTCAACTTTTACGCAAATGCGGGATTAAACATTTTTGACAGTTAAGGAAATTGTTTGTTTTTAATGATATTCGCTAGCAACAAATATGAGTTTCGACGAAAAAATAATTAACGAGGTGCAGAAATACGAGATTTGGAATATAAAAATACTTTTGCAAAAATTCAGAAATGGCAAAACATCGCAGAGGATCCATCGTCTACAGGTAATAATGAATTTCATTTAAATTTCATATTTTTATTATTACAATTGTACTATTTTTAGCTGAGGATTGTCAGAGACGTTGGTGGTCGCTCCGGGACCGAAATATGGAGAAAACGAAGCTGAGAATTTTGCCTTCTGGAAGCGCAGCTTCACATATATGCATGTGGGAACACTTTGAGCACTTATGCTTCCTTAAAGACCATATTAAAGGTACAGATATACTTTATCAATATATAACTAATGTAATTCCAGCACTAAATCGAATTACTACAGCAGGATTTCTTTTGAAGGAAGATTGTCATCAGACCTTCCTACGACGGAAAGAGGCTTCGCAAGTCCGGAATGTGAGGAGCAACTTAATAGCTCTATAGATGGAGGACTCATTCATGTCTCTATCCAGTGGTGGGTGCGGACAGTTCAGAAAGGAGCAGACGCAATAACTACAAAGGAATAGATCAACAATTAATGCAAACTGTGGATACTTTTAATGCATTTATGAAAACCCCGCACCAGCAATCTATCCCAATCGCAAATCCTACTCCAAAAAGAACCGACAAGGCATTCATTGAGGGAGAATTCTGCATCATTGCGACCAGCCATGCACATTAGAGTACTGTTATGTTCCCATAACTTTCCGCTGACGAATTTTGTATTTGCCAACATAAATTGTTTCACTTGCAAGATATTTAATTTCGTCCAACCCTCAAATTCATTCGCTTGCATTTTATGTAAATACAACACCCACGGACGTATAATCAACTTTCAACTGATTATACGAATTCAGCAAATGCAAATATGATGATTTCGGGTGTTGTGGTACCTGGTTGAGGCCCGCTCGGGGAAATCAATCTAAAAATTTATGTGTAACTAAAACATTTTTTCAGAGCATATTTTAATTTCGTTAAGTACGGATCGCGTTGTAGAATATTATTTTCAACTTTTTATGATAGCTATTACATTAGCACAATAAATCATTTTTTTCTAAAGAATAAATTTGTGAATGGGAAAAGAAATTGTCGTTATTAATTGTAATTTTGTGTTGTTCGTTTAAATCATAAAAAAATTCGTGTCAGAGATCGGATCGGAAAACGTATAACGCAGCAAACATATAACGGCAGTGAAATATCCATTCATAGTTCTGTGCGAAGCAAGTACAAAATGGAAGCTCTCATTATCAGCGCGAATTATCCCATACAGGATTTTTACTACTTCTTGATCAATTGGATCAAACGGCTATTTTTCCTGTGCCATCATCATTTTGAATCGCCATAGCTCTCATTATCGGTGAGAATTAATCTGGGATTCTACATTGCGAGTAAAATGAAGCTCCCGTCATCACCTAATATCGACTTAAAGATTTTGAGTCACTGTTACTTCCAACATCCCATACAGGATTTTTTTTACTACTCTTCGATCAGTTGGGGCAAACGGCTATTCTGCTGTACCACCATTATTTCAAATACACCTCATCATTGTCATCATCAAAGTCTAAGAGAACATATCCAATCTGCATAATCAAATATACATCACTCTCAACTGCAGAATTGTGGATTAACAAATACAGGAAACTAAGTACCAAGGATGTTCCTGTAAGTCATCAGATCTATTATCTATTTTTTTTTACTATTTATACGAAATTTTATTAAAATAAATTAGAAATTAAATTAATCACACAAATTACTGTTTTAAAATAAATATACACAATTTTATTATTATTGTGTGCCTATCTTAAAGGTGATTATCGAATAACCAGTGATAAACTAAATTTTTAAATATGGAAGTTTCATATACATAGGTGTAAATTAACAAACATAATACATATATTACGATAGAGATTAGTGGTTGAAAAGTGCATATTGAGGCTTAGAATATGATACCCTTGTTTATCAATGCAAAGTAATATCAAGTCCCTGGTTCAAGTTAAAGTTCTGATTCGCGACCGATTTTCATACCTTGAGAACATAATTAAGGTCATAAGTAAATCATTAAATCAATAATAACGGACCAGTTTTAAATTTAAAATGTCATTATCCAACAATCAGGGTGGTATAACCTTATCAAATCCTCCAAATCATCAACATAGTCAACCATGTGAGCAAGTTCTCACGAAGGAACAAGATGAGTGTAAATCTTTCCTTGTCGATAGTGAAGAGTTCCGGAGATTTTTCACAATAGACATTAACACATTATTCCAATTCGTCAAACCATTTGATGGAGATCGGCAAAAACTCATCCCTCTTCTTAACAATTGTGATGCCGCGTTCAAATTAGACTCAGTTGAATACTATGACATACTTGTAGCATGTTCTAAGTCTCAGTTAACCGGAAAGGCAGAGTCTGCTTGTTCTAATAATATATTTAAAACATGGGATGCTCTGAAAGATTATCTGAAATCTATGTATGCAGACAAAAAACATCATGGGCACCTGCTCGGAAATTCTTAGCTGTAAGCAACTAGCGAACGAAACAATTCCCCAATACATGTGTCGAATTGAAACGGCATTAGAACGAGTACTTACATCAACGCAATAAGGAAATCATGATCCAAAAGGATTGCCTGGAAGACTTGCTTCGACGAACGATCTTGCGCTTCACACATTCGTCTTAAATGTGAAGCCAGAGATCAGCCAAATGTTAAGGGCCAGAGAAAAACCTCCCTTAATGAAGCATTTAATATTACAATAGAAGAGGAGAAAGTATTACTATTATTGCGGGAACAATTAAGCACTCGCAATTACTGTATCCATTGCAAAGCATACGGACATAATACTGTTATGTGTTTCAAAAATAATGGATCCAACTCAAACCCTAAACAAGATTCGAACAGACCTTACAACAAAATTGTAAAATCAGTTTTCCAATCTTCAAGTGTAAAATTCTGCAAATACTGCAAAAATCAAGGTCATGATATTACCGAGTGTAGAAAAAAAACGCGCAAGCCAATTCAAACAAAATTCTCCCAAAACAGAACAAGTCGTTCTACACCATACGTTTCAGGGAAACGTAAAATCTTCCGGAACGCCAGCAGCAGTGCCTCGGGAACTAAATCACTTTGCTGCAATAAATCTAAATTAATATTGAACACTGAAAACACTATATTTGCAACTTTCATTTCATCTGATGCAGAGCAAGGTTCGTTAAATTTATTAATGGATAGTGGAGCAAATATTTCAATTATCAAGGCTCCATCCTTAAGTGCAAAAACTTTTTATAACGGTGAAGAAATTTTCAATCTTCAAGGCATTAACCAGAATATTGGATATTGCTTCCTGGACCTCTTAATTAATAACATCCCTTTTAAACAGAAGTGCCATATAATTCAAGAAAATTCAAGAGATTCAAATTCACGATGGAGTGTTCCTTAGTAAAGCTATAACCAAAATTAATGAAAGTAACAGGGCTGTTGCCACTGTCATATATACTCGTGACAATAAAGTCCTCTTAACGTCTGCTAAAACAACCTTACTTCCAATACCTGAAGAGGCATATCTATTCAAAACCAACTCCGATTTTAAGGTCAATAGCAGCAATCTTTTACGCTCTCAAATAAGAACGGATCACATTAATGATGAAGAAAGGGCCAGTGCCTTAAAGATTTGCTCTCAATTCAATTAATTATATTTCTTAGAGGACGATAATCTTACTTCTATTACTGAGAATGCTCAGCCAATATTGTGTAAAACAAACTGTTATCCTGAATGCCATAAGGAAGAGGTGAATAGGCAAATTACCGACATGCTACATTAAGAAATTATAAAACCATCCACATCTCCGTGGTCCTCACCCCTTTCGGTCGTGCCAAAAAAGATCGATGCGTCTGATAGAAGAAAATGGAGAATAGTAATCGTTTACAGAAAACTTAACAGCGTTACTGTAGGAGATTTCTATCCATTGCATAACGTTACCGAGATTCTTGACCAGTTGGGTCATAGAGTTTATTTTACAACACTCGATCTCGCGTCAGGATTTGATCAAATCGAAATGACCAACCAAGACAAATGCAAAACAGCATTTTCCACCCCAAACGGACATTTTGAATAGAATAGAATGCCGTTTGGTCTGAAGAAAGCACCCGCAACATTTCAAAGACTCATGAACGCCATTCTTACTGGGTTGCAAGGAATTGCTTGTTTTGTTTACCTAGATGATATAGTCATCTATGCTTCCTCACCCAATGATCATGAGGAAAAGCTAACCAAAATCCTCAAGAGATTGGATTCTAACAATTTAAAACTTAAGCTGGATAAATGTGAGTTTCTACGAAAACAGATCACATATCTTGGCCATGTCATATCAAACACAGGAGTCAAACCAAATCCAGAAAAGATCAAGGTTATAAAGGACTTCCTTCGACCTAAATCTGCTACAGAAATTAAAGAATTTCTCGGACTAGTCGGATATTATCGACGTTTTATAGATAATTTTAGCAAAATCTCAAAACCACTAACAGCGCTTCTAAAGAAAAGCACAAAATTCAATTGGAGTTTTCAACAGGAAGAATCATTCACTATCCTAAGGGATAAATTAATAAATTATCCAATTCATCAGTATCCTGATTTTAGCAAGGAATTCATCGTAACAACCGACGCATCCTATTATGCAATTGGAGCTATCCTCTCACAGGAATCGGTGGGTAAAGATTTACCGATTTCATTCGCTTGTCGGAATTTAAAACATGTATAATCAAACTACAGCACGACAGAACCAGAACTTCTCGCAATCGTCTGGGAGGTGAATTATTTTAGACCATACATATACAGTCGAAGGTTTAAAATAATTACTGATCATAGACCTCTAAGCTGGTTGTTCCACTGTAAGGATCCGGCTTCCAAACTAGTTCGTTGCAGATTGAAATTAGAGGAATATAATTATGAAGTCGTATATAAACAAGGACGCGCCAATTCCAATGCAGATTGTCTTTCTAGAATCCTTGTAGCTGAAGTAAATCTACAAATTTCCCAAATCAACAATGAATCTTTCACTCATACCATATGTGTATGATTCCAACGAAGAAGACTCTCATCTCATTCAATCAAGCACGATATTGCATATATAACGAGTCTTGATTTTCACGAAAGTAACAAATTCTGTGGAGAATTGCTCTCCAGATCTAACAACAAAGAGATTATCTCTAATAACTCGTATGAAGTTCACTCAGTCCTCAAATCTACAAATGTTTCAACTAAAAAGAGCATATATCACTGTTTCGTAAAAAACAAACACTGGGAAAACATACAGAGACTCATTCCTAACGATACAGAATCTAAAAAACCATCTGATTAAAGATAAATTAAAACCATATCTTTACCCAATTTCGAAGATAATAATGAGTTCAAATTTGTTAAGGTCAAGCACATGATACAATATAAATTCAGAAATACGAAAATAAGATTGATTATCCACAATGGAAAGGACATGACTCCTCCACTGGATGAGATAACCCCGATATTGAAAGAAAATCACGATAATCCGCATTCTGGGAATAGCGGCTACCACAGGACCTATAGACGTATAAAACCCTATATCATTAGGACAATATGAGGCGCGACATAAAGAATTATGTCAAGAATTGCGAATCCTGCCAGAGAAATAAAACCTTACGAAGGAGAAATAAAGCCCCAATGGAGATCACTTCCACCGCAAACCAACCTTTGAAAACTTTGTCTAGACGTTGTTGGACCTCTACCCATTACAGAGCATGAAAGTAGGTTTATCATCACAATGCAAGATGATTTCACCAAGTATTCACAAGCATATCCAGTTCCAAATCACGAGTCGAAAACCATTGCTGAAATTCTTTTGAGATTTATTAGCAATTTTGGAATCCCGAAATCTATTTTGTCCGATCAACTATCCGATTTCCTCTCAAATCTATTAAAAGATTCTTCAAAACTGTTTCATATTAAACAGCTAAAAACAACATCCTTTCATCCTCAAAGCAATGGTGCGCTTGAGAGGTCACAATCTACATGAAACGACTATCTCAAACATTATATTAATTCTGATAAAAATGACTGGGTTGACTGGCTTCCAACAGCGGTATTTTCTCATAACGCAGCCACTCCCGAAACCGCACCGGTGCCGTATATAGAATTATATATATATGTTGACTTCACATAAAATGTTCTTTGTTGTAGCAAGTCAGTTTCATTGTATAAGCGATAATTATACACTAGATGAAATCTATAGGGTCTACTAATTTCGTCATTCCATTTGTAATACCTCGAAATAATGATCGTAGAGCAAAATGGATTGGACACCCACGCATAATTTGAAAACTTATTTTGATTTTTGCATGTCCGTCCGTCCGTCCGTCCGTCCGTCCGTCCGTCCGTCCGTCCGTCCGTCCGTCCGTCTGTGCGCATGATAAATGAGGGCAACTTCTTCGTGGGGTTGCCATACAAAACTATCGTTTCCCACTATATATTTGGACACTACCTGAGAACGCATCGATATAGAGAGCTGAAATTTGGTACATGGAGTTTTGATTGTGCTAGGAAATAAACTTTCAAAAATAGACTAAATCGGGCAACTCCTTCTTGGTGTTTCCATATAAACATTTAGGTTTATTACGTATACTTTGAAAACGATCAGTCCTAGACATTTTTATTGCACTTAAAACTTCTTCAGAATACGAAATCCTATAAAATTGGTAATGACTATTTTTTCTGTGCGACAAACCGTTCTAGAAATATATGTGAAAACCCACTTCAAAAATCAAACTTGCATAAATCGGTGACCATACGAAATTTTATACAGGCATTCATCTAGGATATCATAAGAATTGGTCTTACACTAATTCTAGCTTTTTTATATGTTTTCTTATAATAAGAAGAATTTTTCTCGTGTTTGTACGCATTAATTAAATTTGGTTTCCATTAGATCAACGATTTTCTTCGTTCTATGAAAGTTTCCTCACTCTAGTAGAAATCGTAATGCTAGGAGATTTGGAAAAAAAAATCATATGTATTTTGTAATCAATCTAAAAAACAACGGTAATCAATAAAATAGTTTGCTTGATGGAAGGATATTCGGCGTTAACACTGATTAACGTTTTAGAAACTATAACACGTTTTTTAAAACAATACTTGATTGAAGAATATTCTTTTTAAATTGTTGTGTCAAACTGGCACCTACTAGGCCCACCCCACAACAAAACCATGGCTACGCCCTTGCTTATGTAATGAACTAAATGAAGTACTGGATAATATAATAAACGCAGTATTATTTGCAAAGAAAAATACGCGTCATCCAACAGTCATTTTTCCTGTCCACTTAGTTACTGCACTAACTAATAATATTCACCCTTTACCAAAGGGATTGACATTCCCCGTTCCATGCTATTTGGAAAATTCCCATACTCTTTTCGATACGGTTGAACTTCAAGTATACTATAACGATGAAAATCTCATTTTATTATAAATATTCATGGGCGTAGCCAGGGTTTTGTTGTGGGGTGGGCATAGTAGGGGCAAGCTTTACACAAAAATTGAAAAAGAATATTCTTCAATCAAGTATTGCTTTTCAAAAATATGTAAAAGTTTCTAAGATGTTATTCAGGGTTAACAGCAACACCAAGTTTCCTTACATCAAGGAAACTATTTGATTGATTACCATTGTTTTTAGATCGAATATAAAATAGGTAAATCTACTATCATTATGATTTCTACTGAAGTGAGAAAACTTTCACAGAAAGAAGAAAACTCCTTTTAACGGCAATAAAACCGTAGATCTAAAAGAAACCAAATTTAATTAATATGTGTAGAAACACGAGAAAAATTTTCTTATTACAAGAAAATTTTCGCTTATTCAACGAAACTGACTTGCTACAACAAAGAACATTTTACATGAAGTCAACATAATATATACCTACCTACTAAAAATTAATTTGGAACGTTTAAAATAAATCTTTTTCTAGAATAACGAGAAGTTGACTACATTTAAGCAATTTTATTCTTAGGATATATAACCTTTTCTCATATATTCTGTAATAACATTTTCTGCTATTATCATAATCGGAGATAATTGAGAAAATATATTTACTACTATTATTTTTTCTATATTCATTTGAATAAGACAAAGCAATTTGTTTTCTTACATCCAGGAAATGTCTGCTAAGCTCAAACTCGCACCTAACTTTCCTTGATACACATGGAATAGAGCTTATTTTCAGTGAAAATTTCTCTCACTGCATTATAGTTTAATTTGAATTCGTCACCATCCATCACTACATTCTAAATTAATATCGTCATAATCATTAAATTAAATAAGCATTAGTTTACTATTTTTTTTTTTTTGCAAATCGACTCAATACCCTTTCAGCTGTAATTTTTTTTTAACAAAGACATGCTCTGTGTTGAGCAGTAAAATGCGTGACATGCGAGAAAATCGTTCTTGAAGCATTGTGCTTCTAAGCAACGTTTTTAACCACAGAAAACCTTCTCTCACAGCCGGTTGAGTTCACTAGGAGTAATATTGCGGCTTTAGAAAATTTATACCCTTCTTTAATAGTTTTTCTCAAATTTTCAGCATTTATCTCATAATTTTTTAATTTAAGCATGTTTTACATGACCATCGCTTCAGCTTCCAAGGCTCTATCTATTTTCAATTTTTTTTTTTTATAATTACTGATGAATTTAAGAAATTTGTCATCATATTTACAAAAAAAATTAAGTAATTTTCAAGATATTACATCTACCTCTGCTAAATTTTTCCAGTTGTTAAAGCTGCTGTGAGGGTACGTTTTCCAATTATAGCAAGGACTGGGGTGCTTTTAAGCAAGAAGTTCACCAGCCTCGATTATAAACCTCTTTCTTGACATTTTGACTTTCTAAACTTAAGGTTTTCTTATTACGCTTTTTATTTTTGACTTATTGACTTAACATTTGTTTAGTTACTTCTTAACTTTCCTTTTTGTTCTTTATTAGGGGAACAAGAGATCTTACCGTGGGTCGGGGTTCTCCTGCTTCGTTTTTGATTTAGTTTTAGAAACTACTGCCTAAGTTACAGCGACGCTCCGGCTTTTTACTTAGGATCATCGATCGATTTTCTTCGATAATTGGTGGTGCAGCCTAAATCTTGCCTAAAGGGGCGAATATTTATAAATTAACGTATGTGTATAATTTTGGTTACGCCTTCCGATTTATATATTAATTGAATATTGGAAATAGTCTATTTCGCTTATACAGCGAAATGGAACCTTTTCGCCTACGCTATTGGCTAGCATGTATATATGTATTGGGAAATTTCTTGTCTTCTGTTTACATTAGAGGGGCACTTGTCGATATACTTTAATTACTAGTCTGCAAGAGCTGTAAATGTTTGAATGTATCCCATGATGAGGTATATATTTAATCAGTTCCGCAGCCGGATTTTTGCTAACATTAATTTTTCCGAGTTCTCCGTCAAATTGACATTTCATATTATGCCACTTATCCTAAATTTTTTTTTCGTACACTTTAACTCCTGAGCGATTTCTTCTAACTTAACATTTTTTTTTCATTAAAGTCTTTAATTGGTTTTGACTTGACATCACAAATATTACATTTTCTTATTTTTCTATTGGATGTAGGTAAGGTCTTTTCTTTTGACCACGATGACATGATTTTTAATTTAATTCAACCGCCCGCTCTACAAAACTAAACACACGATAAACTGGACCTCAGAACTAAACGCAAAAGTATAGCGAAAAGCAAAATCAACACATATAAACTGTATGAGCAATTGTGTCAGGCACAACCAAATGAATAAGCATTTGTATATAATTTGCCCGATAAAAATCCCAATACAAGTGACTAAGTGTAAACTAAGCTTTAGATACATATTGGGAATTTGTCTTGAAATGAAAATGTTTTATAATTTGAGTATTCTTAAAAGAATTAATGACTAGGGAAATGTGAGAGACACTCGTACGAAAATAGGCATATCTGTACATATGGATGTATACCTACAGCATAGGTGCGTTTTATTTTTGTGGCGCTTTAATAGATGTATGCTTGCGATTTCAATACTTGCAAGTTATTAATCAAGGAGCACTTCTTATGCAAGAACAATATTATACATTCAAAGAGCCAAACAGCTATCTGTGAGATTAACTTATTTAATCTAGTGTCAGAGAAAATTCCCCAAAACTGTAACGTTAAATTATTATATGGAAACATTGAAATTATCCACTCTTTAAAATTCAATCAATGGATAATTATAATATCAAAGGAAAAACCATTAATTATCCTTTGCGATGATATTCATCAAATAATAGATAAAAACATAATCGGAACAAATATCCTTACTCTAAACAATTCATGCGAAGCATACGTGGATTCCACTAGACTTGTCCCTAATAACATGATCACGACTGAGTTTATTCCCGAGATGCCACCAATCAACATTGTCGAGGATGATTGTTGCATAAAAGACAAATTTAATATCTCGCATGAATATCTCAAACTAGCGCCGGTTTCCTTGACCAACCATGACCTCAACGGCTTGAAGTTAGTTTCGCATAGTTTAGATAGAAGTGATGAAAAAATTAAACAGGCTGAAAGCCATCCAAATTTGATTAAATATCCATCTATGTATTCTATTTGTATCTATGTAATTGTTAGCTTAAGAAGTATATAGTATACATATAATATAAATTTTATAAATTTTTCTATCACTCAAAAATTTTGTCAAATGAAAATTGCATTGTGAAAGTAACTAATAAGTTTCGTTCGAAACCTTAAACGGAATCTCAACCTGTTGTAGCTGGCACAGAACTAGCCCAATCAGCTGAATCTAAAGAAACGCCATCTATTGCTAAAACGAAAACAAGGGATTTTTCTAAAAAGAAGTGAATTTATTCATCTTCAACGACCTTGGACTACAATTTGTTAAATTGATTTTGTCTTCAAAATCAATTTTTTTTTAAGGGGGAAGGTATGTTATGTTCCCATAACTTTCCGCTGACGAATTTTCTATTTGCCAACTCAAATTCATTCGCTTGCATTTTATGTAAATACAACACACACGGACGTATAATCAACTTTCAACTGATTATGCGAGTTCAGCAAATATGATGATTGCTCAATCTAAATCAATCTAAATTTTTATGTGTAACTAAAACATTTTTTCAGAGCTTATTTTAATTTCGTTAAGCACGGATCGCGTTGTAAAATATTATTTTCAACTTTGTATGATAGCTATTACATTAGCACGAAAAGAAATTGTAGTTATTAATTTTGTTTGTGTGTTGTTCGTTTAAATCATAACAGGAGGTACGTGCTAAAATTTTAGGTCATGTAGCACTAGTCCAGTTGAAGGAATTGGAGAGAGAAAATTGAAGAGAACTTTTTGTTTTTTTAATTTTGAATATTTTTATTTATCTTTTTTATATTTTAAATTTTTGAATTTCATTTTGATTTTTTCATTTATAAACACACATTGACTTAACCCATTTATTACAACAGCCTTTTTTATTTATCTCAACTATGCTTAGCTTTAAGTTGCATCTTAATCACCGCAACTTTCACATGATTTTATTTTGCCTCTCCATTGCACCCTCATTGATGAAATACCTCAAAGAACATCACACGGTTCAAGAATTATTTCCCTTATAGTTGACTGTCCCACTTTATACCTCCATGATGAGAAACACCTTGCAATAGATACCATAAATAAGAAATATTTATACGGTTAAAAATTCATGCATATTACTAATTGCTTACGATAATGTAATTGCTAAACGGCATTCATCTGGATCCGTGCTCTAATAGATTTTGTTGTGAGGTCTTCCTTTATTAAAGTTAGCAATAGATCGTATATTGGTTTCGTCATTCTGGTATGTTTAAAGAATGCTTTTGGATTACAATCGTTAATTATTTGAAACCATGTACTATAATATCCGTCAACATTCCTGGATAAATTTGCCGTCCTAACCTACCACCGCCTGTTTCGATTTTTCAGCCCCACAATGATTAAGTAGCTCACAATTACAAACATCATCATTACACAGGCTTCGTATTTGTCCATTTCAAATATTACTCTTATTAATGTTCACGCAATTTTAATATATATATAATAATATTTTAACATTCAACAGCACAACACTGAAATTATTACAATTGCACTGAATTGACATTTACGCAGTCACCGCAATTCATTCTGGGCAGCACTTTATTTCCTGCGTTTTTTGACAGTTAGCTGCGTGTTTACTCCAGAATTGATCTGTGCATTCTGTCCCAACCGTAAGGCTATGCTATGAGCTTCGCAGTCAAAGAGGACATGCTCAGCCCTTTCCTCCTACTTCATACAGAAGCAGCAAGTCTCCTATCATCTTTAGATGATATTTAAACAGGCAATACACCGTAATTAACTCAGTTATAATCCTTAGATCTTTCAAGTTGAGCATGAGAGAAATATTTTCCGGTCTATCGTGAATACTATATAAATTCTGTTGTAATTGTATAAGTGCTCACAAGGCGACAGGCACAAGGCGAATGACAATTCGTTATATTCGTGTTTCATAAGTTGACAACTCACGTTAATATTTTATAATGCGAAGGCACGAAATTTCAACATATCTAAGTTGAGCTTTACCCCGCTTAAGTGTCTCAGCTCTTGAGACCCTAATATTCGGTCGTCTATAGAATCCAGCTGAACGCAACCAAATTCAAATCCATTATTAGGAATGATATGTTTATTGCCTAACCAAAACTCCGGGACGACTGTAAACTCTACTGGTTATACTACACCTGAAATTAACTTTAACAAGGGTTTCACTGTTAGATTTATGTTACAGTATTATGTTTACCCCCAGGCCACTCTAACGTCTGCCGGGTTGAGGTGTTTGACACTATGGAAGAACTTAATACATCACGAAATAAATTCGTCGACAGTTGGGCTACTATCAGAGCGCTTGAATCAGCTACTACGTCCTCTAAGCTCCTACATCCTGTCATGTAGGAAGAAATTGTAGGAAAACAAAATTAATGCAATGCATATGCATACCTGCCTACATCATAATTAAAAACATTGAAAATCCACATCATTTTCGCTGCATGAAGAATTTCAATTATCACTGACCTACGTCAAGTATTCTACATGTAAAACAGCAAAGATGTCGCAATATCCTTGCGCGCATGTTATGTCAGCACGTATTAAAATTCCACATGACCCCAATAATAAACTCATTAAGTCAAACTCACCTGTTATGAAACGTGAACAGAGATCGCATTTCATTTCTTATCAGATTTGAGAAACTAAAAACTCGGGAATTCTCACAGACACGGTTTCCTGTATAATGAAGAACAAAAATGATTATAAGGGGTGAAGAACCTGGGTATTACGACCTTAAAAACGTTTTATTTTATTTTTATTTATTTTTTTCCTTTCAATAGCCGATATTTCGGTCCCTTGATTGGGCCATCTTCAGGGCATACAGTGCTGTAACAAAGTATTTCAGCATCATGGGCTTATTTCTAAATTTAAAAATATGTACTTACATTTAATAAATAATATCATATTAAAGTTGCGAAAAAAAATTTTTTTTTACACATGAAACAAGGTAAAAACTAAACACGGTAGGTACATGTATGAAACAAATTACTAAATAAATAATTAAATAAATAAACATATAAACGTTACACTAGTCGGTATATACGTCGTCAATAATAATATAAAACTAAATGCCTATGCTGTCATGTAAGTCTATTGTCGGCTAATCCCGGTTCTGTGTTTTTTCTCTGTGTATGTTAATCAAATGTTTATATTGATGGTTAATGTATGCCGTGTCAACTTTAAAATTAACTGCTTCTGGTTTCTGATATTGTGCAGGGATTCTAAGTTTTTCCTTTTTCTCCAATATTTTTCCTTACTCAGAATCATTACCTTGTCGAAATCAAAGTGGTGTTTTTTATCCATGGCATGTTGCAGGCATGCTGTTTTATAATATGTGGGTGCCTGGTTATCAATTTGGCGTGTGGCCGACTTAAAGTCATTTTTATGTTCCCTGATCCTAGTTTTTATATCTCTACCTGTCTCCCCTATATATATCTGCCCACATTCACAGTTCACCTTATAAACGACGCCACAGCAAGGTGTATCAATTTTAGTTTTAGTGTTACTAAAGAGATTATTTAATTTTCTTGTTGGTTTTAACCCAAGCCTGATGTTGCTATTAATATTCATTAATTTGTTTGCTATGTTTTCTGTGACGTTCGGGATGTATGGAAATCGTTTGTATGTTACGGTTTCCTGTTGTTCATTTCCGAATGGATCTTGTCCATTATTTACTGCCATCGTTTGTTTTTTGTATTTGACCTTATTGATGATGCGTGTGGTGATATGTTGTGGATAATTATTGGCGCTAAGTATTTGGCGGATAACCTCGTAATTTTTTGCGTGTAGGTGCGTATCGCTTAGCTTAATAATTCTGTTGGCTAGAGCATATCCTATGTTTTTTTTCATGCTGTTGGGATGTGCAGAGAGGTAGTTTAAGATTCTTCCTGATACCAGCGGTTTCATGTACCAGTCTACTTCTATGTTATTTATGCTTCTCTTAAGTGTCAGGTCCAAAAAATTAATTTTGCCCTCTATTTCTCGTTCCAGTGTAAATTTCAAACTTTCATGTGTATCATTGAAAGTTTGTAATGTTGCATATATTTGTTCAGATTTCAGGAGAATGATTAGGTCATCCACATATTTCTTGATTATTTTGGGCCTTTCGGTTAGCTTCTCTATTACGGTATCTATGTGGTCATCCATTACAAACTCTGCTAGGATGCTGGATAGACTTGATCCCATAGCGAGTCCATTAATCTGTTTGTAATAGTTATCATTATATAGAAAAAAGTTGGCTTCTATTATGCACAGTTTGAGAGCTTTTAGAAAAACCTTTCTTGAAAGGTGTGTATGTTCTTTTATGAGTGGCCACCTTTTTAAGACACTACGTAACGCCTCTGCATGTGGAATATTGGTGTACATGGACACTACGTCAAGGGATATAAAACATTCACCTTTCCCTGGCTTAATTGTATTAATGTATTCCTTAAATTCATATGAATTACTAATGTTGTATCCATTATCAGTTTCAGCCTGGGATAATATTTCGCTAAGGAATTTACTCAGTTTGTACGTTGCTGTGTTGATAGTAGATACTACTGGTCTTATGCCCCTTGCGCCGAAGGTAGAACATATGTATGTAAATAGCAAGATGTTAATTCACGGTTAGTGCAGTGAGCCACAAATGCTTACTGTAATCCGAGTATTACATCATAAATAAATAATAGGCACCAAGCGTTCGACTTGAGTTTATGATTCTGGTTATGACAAAATATTTGTATGTATACAAATGCGACGAGTGCCGCGATTTGTTAAACGACAAATGATGAATGTAATATGAATGACTTCAGATTTTGTACAAGGTGAACATCATGTACACAGTGTTAAGTCAGAAGTAAGTTACGCATCTTCCGTACTAGGAAGTAATTTCACATTTTACTTGTGTAGTCAGTAGTTAAAATAAGATCATTTTATATAATAGACTAAGAAAATGTGAAATAAAGTCAGTCAGTTCAGTTCAGTCGACAGTTTTTGATTATTAGGAGTTGAGCTTATACAGCTATTCAATCTCTTTATAGGAGTTGCGCTTATACAGCTACTCCATATTTACGACAGGAGTCGAGCTTATATAGCTACTCCATTCATCTCAACGTCGCAACAACCAGCCTGCAAAGAATTAGGTTAAAACAAGGAAAAATCAAACAGGGCTCACAGTTTTAAGAAACCAATTTATTGTGATAACCCAAATGTGATATCTATTGGTATTTATTTTTTCATTTCTTTTCCACCATATGTTGAGTAGCAGCCTATGGGCTTTACTCTTAACGCTATTTCATAGGAGCAGCTCAGTAAGCATTAACTCCTTCACGTAAGTTGGAGCGGCTATTGAAACACTTACTCCAGGTGTATAGATATGGAGCAGCTAAGTAGCAAAACTCCCAATAAATCAAACTCCGTGTTACTTGCTATCTTCAACTCTTTATTATTGTTGGGTTAATTCTATTTATATAAAAGTATATCGTTTACCTAATCGATAATTATATCTACGCTAATTCTACGGTGCATATTTCTACAAAAGTTGTAATATACCGGACCTTGCATTTTCACTTCATGAAGAAATGCTTGACCCATGCCTATGCTTTGTTTACCAACGGATAGTTTCGCTAACCAGACTTGTATGCATCAAGAATGATGCGTTGCATTTTCTTGCTATTTGTGGCTTGCGTCACTAGGTGAAGCATGCATTTCGATTATTTGGGTTTTTTGCAAGGTTTTGCAAGATATTGAATTATGCACATAACAATACCTTGACGAAACGAATCGTATAAACTGACTAGCCTGTATTAGTGTCTCTCACTCACTTTCCGAATGGACATGTTGCCGTTTTGCTGAGTTCTGTAAAGGAATACACCTTCAATCTTTTCTGTACTCAAAGCGAATTTGAAGTTAAAAAACTTCCCTAACCTGGGTGCCTACAATTAGGGGTAGATATAGCCCAATTGCGGGCACTTGTATCTATATATATCCTACATATGTATGTGGGGTTTACAATTTTGGAATCCCAATTTTGGAATCCCACATATATATATATTGTGGTCAGCATGGTATGGATATTGGTTAATCGGGAAACGTGCAATAATCAATGTGGGTGATTCCTCTAAACGAAACCCCTGTGCACATAAGTGACCGAAATCGTATCCTAGATAACTTTTTATTCTTATTTCCTTAAAAACATTTCGAGAAAGAAGTAATAGAGACAATCTTCTTTTTAACTAAGTATGTCGCAACTACATTTCAGATGATTACGTCTCCATTTCCTTTAATTTCAACTATATAAGGATCCGAACTATCTAGCTCTATAGTTCTCCTTAAACTCAAAACTGCACACATATATGTATGTAATGTAACTAACACGAATTATAAAACCATCGATTCTTATATGCGCAAAGAAACCCATGCGGAATTGCTTCAAAAAACTTCTACACAGAAAGACATTTTCTAGTTCATTTTGCATTACTGTTGCCACCAAAAACCTTTTGAAGTACACTCGTACAATACGAAAACTTTTTTCAACTCGTCAAAAGCGTACAAATATTGAGGTCGAACAGAGAAAACTTTTTGAACATACACACTTGACATAGCATTTGACTTCTTCCCAGGAATTTATATAAAATTTAGTTTAGTCCCCAAATTTCTTATATTAAACTCTGTCGTCGTTTGTTTGCATTTAAATATATCGTGAGAGATGTAAGTAAACGGGAAGGTGTCAACATCATACTAAATAAATTGCACTTTTTCAACAAACTTTCATTTTGAATTGTACAGAAGTAGTTGACATAGAAGTCAACAGCCAGTTTCATAATATCTATGCCATAGCCCACACGCGGAAAATTTTAGCCATTTTTTACGGGTGAGAAGTATTCGGGGGTAGGAAAAATTCCGTGCTACCAAGTTTCGATCGGGAGTACGGGCGACATACTAATAATACTGCAAGCAAATTAGCTCCAGACATTTTGAAATTGCGAAAATTCTGAAATTTACCTGCGATTTGAGGTGATAATATAATAATTTAGTAATCATTACGTGTTATGACTTTGTGATACAATTTATTGTTTATATCAAAAACTGTGACTTAATTGAACACGCAAACAATTAATTTCCGTAATCAAATAAAGAACTACGCGGGGCAAGGTTATTGTGCTGGTACGTCTTAGCAAAATGGAAGGAAATTCCTTCCTTCCCTAAAAACTTCTGGTGTGGGAAGGCCCTATGGCTGTGTATGATAAACATTTCTTATTGCAAATATAGCGTTCTTCCAAAAGAGGAATAAGGAATAGTGTCGTCGAGCTCAAATAACAACAAATAATGCAAGACAAAAAATAATTAGTGGACCTTAATCGCTATACATATTTCTGAGATATTTCCGTGATGGTGAAAACCTAAGGAAATATAGAGATAAGACAGAAATATCTAACAACTTTAAAGAAATTACTACTAATGGAAGAAAGACTGAAAACAGTAAATCATTATTATCAAAGTGAGAGAAATTATACTAATCACATTCCGCAATAGTGAAACGTGATTACATTTTTAAGAGAGAG
This sequence comes from Dioctria linearis, assembly GCA_963930735.1. Taxonomy (NCBI): domain Eukaryota; kingdom Metazoa; phylum Arthropoda; class Insecta; order Diptera; family Asilidae; genus Dioctria; species Dioctria linearis. The sequence goes on along the minus strand of OZ005742.1, from coordinate 218,127,739 downwards.
ATGTACCGGTAAATATCAACAGGTCCGCATCAGTGCGAACTCTATGATAAGATCTACCAAACATGTGATGTTTTTATTTAAAAAAAATTTCGACGCGATTCCGTAAAGCAGGACATAAACTTTCATATTTATCCAGCGACAGAGAAGAACATGAACTTTAATTCTGAAAAACCTAATTTAAATTCTACTTACGAGCTTTCATATATGTTTCCAAATATTTTGTAGTAGAAATTATCGTAATATCCAGGTATGTTAGCACACATAAACATATGCATAGGCATGTTTGTCGAATAAACCCAAATCAAATGCAGTTTGAAGAAGTTCATTTACTTTTTGTTTTACTTGTCAATGCGCACATACACACATAACACGTCATAAGTTTATTTAATTTAGTTATCGTTAGTAAATCGACTTAAATATAAGCCAATTTAATAAACAAAACAAACCGAAAAGAAAATAAAAATTCCATAAACATCCGTCCGCTTTCGATGTCCACCTCTGGATATCACAAAGAAGAAAATTTCCGTTACTTTCAGTTTTAATCGCTTCTCTTTCGATAAAAAATTGGTAAAAATCTTTGTGCAAAAGGCTGTTTTTCAAAACTATAATTAATTTATTTCCGATCTCTTCGATAATTTGGGAAATACAATATTATTAGTGTCCAATTTTTAAACCGCAGATAAATAGCAAATAACTTACAAAAATAACTTTGCCTATCAGTCAAACCGATCCCGAGATAAATGAGAGAACACTTGAGCTGGAAGTACAGCCACTAGCCATCACCTCAACTACCTCTACGTTCAAAGCAAAAGAATACATTGTCAAATTGTTGGAAAATTATTGTTCGTTGCATTTCATAATGATGGCCGGTGCAATCAATGAAACACAACGCTGGAAAACGCATATATGTTAAATTGAAATTGAATTGAAATATTATGTTGAAGCTAAAATATTTTTAAAGTTTCGTGTTTTAGATGAGAGACCGCGGTCACTTCGGTCTCATCCTCTGCGCTGGTAACAACTATATTAAAACTAAAATTATTAATACTACCTTAAAGGAATAAACTAACTGAAAATATTAATAATTTATACTAATAATCTATAAATAAAATTCTAGCATTTAAAAGTGAGAGCATTTCTTTAAAAATGTGTTTCTTTTTACGATTTACGTCATCTCAATGTCAACTAATATAAATAAGTAACTAAATTCAAAAATTATTATCTATTTTTTAGTGTGGATTCTATAATTTTGTCATTCTTAGTGTTAAAATAAAATCAAACAAAATTTAAAATTATATCATTAAGCAATTTTCAGTACAAGATTTTTTTTTTTTTCGAAACTTACTAAATCCAGGGTATTTTCCTGGAAGGTAGTATGTTGGGAAAATAATCATCTTTAATTTGCAACAAATTGTGCACAGCGCAATATGTTTTCTTTTCAATGATGTTTAAAAAAAATAGTAGTGTGTACAACAAATTTATGTAAGTAAATTATGGTGCTTGAACGAAATCTAACCAACTTTTATATGAACAAGTAAAAAAGCTAGAATTGGTCTAAGACCAATTCTTATGATACCCTAGATGAATGCCCGTATTAAATTTCGTATGGTCACCGATCTATTCAAGTTTGATTTTGAAGTTGTTTTTCGCATATATTTCTAGAACGGTTTGTCGCACAAAAAAATGATTATAATCAATTTTATAGGATTTCGTATTCTGCAGAGGTTTTTAGTACAATAAAAATGTCTTGGACTTATCGTTTTCAAAGTATACGTAAAAAACCTAAATTTTTATATGGCAACACCAAGAAGGAGTTGCCCGATTTAGTCCATTTCAGACATTTTAATTGCTAATGTAGTAAAAACATCATGTACGAAATTTCAGCTCTCTACGTCGACGTGTTCTCAGGCAGTGTCCAAATATATAGCGGAAAACGAAATTTTTATATGGCAACCCTACGAAGGAGTTGCCCGATTTGTCTCATTTTCGAACTTAATTTTACTTTTTTTTTTAAAGTCCATGTACAAAATTTCAGCTCTCTAAGTATACGCGTTCTCGAGTTATCGTGCGCACGGACGGACGGACGGACGGACAGACCGACATGCAAAAATCAAAATAACTTTTAATATTATGAATGGGTGTCCAATACATTTTGCTCTACCATCATTATTTCGAGGTGTTACAAACGGAATGACAAACTTAGTATACCCCTTAGATTTCATCTAGGGTATAAAAACACCAGCAGCAAGACAAGGCAAGAAGTGCTTAATGCGGCACAAAACACCCTATATCTTAAAAAGTACACGGCGGACGGTCACAGTTAAGACCTCGTTATATGCAGAACTTCATGGCATTTCCAACGACTCAACCAGCCCGGTACTCCTCTCATGTTAGGAGTTATTGTGGCCTAAACTAAGAATTTCGGATTTTTTTACCTTTTTGTTTTATTTAACCGTTATTAGTTTTGCAAAAAGGTGGTTAACATAACTTTTTTTTTGTAAAACTGTAAACTGTAGACTCTTCTATTTAATTTGACCTCTTATATAAACCCTATGATCTATCTGCAGCCGTTAAAGAGTTTGCTTATTTTCATTTGTAACCTGACGTAGCTACGAAGTATTTTTTCCATCTGAGTAAATTGCTGATATTGTGGGATGAAAGAAATGGATGAGTATGTACTGTTACGCGCTACAAAATGACACAAGTGACATCTGTTGGAAATAGAAACAACTTTAGGTTAGTGACATCTTATGTCGTTTTCGTTTGAACATCAGTTTCGATCTGGAGGCAACCTAAGTGCTGTTAAAGCGTTCGTTTGAAGCAAAAATGACGTCATGGGTTGCCTCTGGTGGCAACCCAAAAAGCCTCAGTTTCACTCTGAAAATTTACTCGGGTACACTATGAGTTGACTCACACAAACAAAGTCTAGTTGTGATTTGATATTACTAATCTTAAAGCCAACTATTATTATTAAGACCACTCTACTATTTTATATTATCCTCAAAATTATTCCGCAAACAAATTATCAACCAGTTTTAGCAAAAAGTTCATTGCTACTTTGACGGTAGTATACATACACAAGCGAACTTTTTCAGGTGCACTCTGAAACCGTTCGATTGAACGGGGTTGCCTCCAGAGCGAACCTGGATGTTCAAACGAAAACGTGATTAGTATACTTTGGGTTCGTAGAACGGAATATTCAGGAAGGTTCTGGGATTATTCGTAAAGTATAAATACGGCGCTTCTCAGATCCAGGAGGCGAGTCTTATTTCAGACAGTGAAGTGAACGAAGTAAACTATTTGAATTGTGATAATTAGAAGTACAGTACTAGCGATAACTAACGAAGCTGATTAGATAATTGTTTGTGAATTCTGAGAGTAAACAGGTAAGTTAAATAAAGAAAGAACTTTTGAAATTCATCTGAAATATTGTGTTTGAAATAACGAACTAAAGCCACGCTCGTAACAATACAATGGATGGATGGATTGATTGGCTAGACTTTATGTCTATGCCTCGCTCCAATATAAAATCAAGATGTCTCGACCTGATGTTGGAAAATCCTAAATTGTTGCTTAGAAATTTACTAGAAAATTATCCTTTAGAATTTGATTGGATTTTTAGACGCCAATAGCGGCCTACATGAAAGTATCGTATCTGAAAATAACTTCAGTCGGCTGAAGAATTATTCCGCAATATTTTCTGTAATTTTCTAATAAAAAAAAAGAAGACATTAATGCTTATTGCTTAACTAGATCACTGATTTTATGGATAACACTTGGTGGAATAAGTTTATTTTAATTGCCATCTTAAAAAAAGATAATAAAAAATACTACTTGTTTTTTTTTTTTCCACAACGTAAATGTATATTTTAAATTTACATATAATGTAACAGCCAACGCGTTTCGTCTTGTCAGGACATCTTCAGGGCTTCAGGGGTTTTGGAGTACAACAAAAGCCCTGAAGATGTCCTGACAAGACGAAACGCTTAACTAGAGTATACGCTCATAAAATTAGCCGCCCAAATTATCGGGCATAATGCATACAAATTCTAAAGAAAACATATCCAGTAAATTTCCAGGAAAAATGTAACCTTTCTCTATATCAGATCGAGGCATCGTGGATATTATATTGGAGCGAGGCATTGCTGGCTTACTCTTACTTATCTATGCATGCAGAGGAAGTAATAACGAGCCAATGGCATTAGTACATCGAACACCGAAAAGCGAAGAGCTATACACCGAAAATTCGCTTATGTTTGCACATCAAAAGCCGAAAAGATTTTTCCGGATAAAGAAATGAAATTGAATTTTCATAGCCTCAAATCTCTGACTTATAACAATGGACTGAGCGATTTGCTATTTCATGTGGCACAAAAAATATTGTGTTTCTGTATATCACCGTAAGAGCACCCTTTAAAACGATTACATAAAAAACATGTAAGACTTAACAGATCAGATGAAATTTTACACCCGTAAATCGAATTTAGTTAAAAAAATATATTTTCTTGTGCCCAAGTGATATTTTAATCGCTTATGAGGAATTAAACTCATTCCGACTTTAATTTTCAAAAGTTATTCTTAGCTGAATTCTGGTTATGGGCAAGAGAGACGGAGCATGGTAAACACTATCTTTACCTTATTCCTTCTGAGATGATTGCATCTGTAGCCAACATAAAAACATCAAATGGTATAAGCAAACGTTCCAGAATGCAATATTTTGTGCTGGTAGCTCCAACTCTGCCATAGGGCGAAAGAGAGAACTATAAAACTTGTGCCATGCTTTCCTATAGGAAAATGACAATACGCTCGGTCCATTGTTATAAGTCAGTGCCTCAAAGGCAAAAAACCCGGTTAATTACGTTGATTTTTGGTGTGGCAGCAGATAATTATATTTCATGATCAATGCTAAAACTGGTAGAAAGTTTGGTTGTTGGGAAAGTGGTGGCAGACGGCAACCAAAACTCGGTGTATAAGGGTACGTGCACAACATGCGGCGAGGCGAAGCGAGGCAAGGATATATCATGAGTTGAAGAAATAAAATGATTGTACGCTGTACTATGAGATGTTCATAACAACGTTGTGGCAACGCGCGATTTGGTTGGACACCTCGAGGTATTTCGCTCGAGAATGGAATTTTTCATTTCGCGAGGTGCAGCACGCTAATATTGATAGCTGGCATTATTTTTATAGGTTTTTTCTTTGATATAATTGAACGCATATTTACTCATTCTCATATACTGGAAGAATCGCTGAGGATCAGTATGTAAATCTTCATATATGTGGATGATGGAATTCCCCAAAAGCTAATCGCTAAGCGAAATGTTAACCCATATACAAGCAAAACTGCAGAAAAGAGTGGACAAACAGAAAATGATTAATTTTATATCCCTAGATTTTTTTATTGAGTTTATATTGAAATCTTTCCTTAATAGAATCGATGGTTTCTATACTCATTCTCATATATTGGAAGAATCTATCAGGATCAGTCCGTAAATCTTCATATAGATTATGAAATTCGCCTAATTCCAGACATTTCGTATTTATCGGTTGGCAAGTAAAACAGCGAAAAGTACGCAAAGGTGAAAGATGCATTATAGTTGTATTACTTGACAAACGCAAAGTTTCTTCTTCAGAATCTGATGATATAATTTATGCTCTCACTTCGCGATTTACCCAGAAACTGAACGCCTTGTTGTGAACACTACACCTCGACATATATCTTCACATCGCCTCGCTGAAATGCATAGCCTTGTCACGCTTCGCGTTGTTGTGCACGTACCCTCACTTACGTTATATCATAGAGAAGCAATAATACTGTTTTCTCAATGGTTATACCACGATAACTAGAGAACAGATTCACTTTGAGTGCTGAAGTCTTGTACACGGGATTTTTTAGAAGAAAGTAAACTTAATTTCAAAAATGGGAGCACTCGGGCAACTCCTTCATAAGGTTGCCATACCTCACTTTCGGTTTTCGCTATTGATTAGGGCACTGCCTAAAAATGAGTAGACGTAGGGAGCCGAAATTTAATATGAAGTGTTTTCATAGCAATGGTAAATAGTAGTTCGAAAATACACTAAATCTGGCAACCCCTTCTTGGTGCCGCCATACATAACTTTGGGTACTCAGTATTTATCTGAACGCTGCTTGAGAGCGCGTCGACGTAAAATTCTGAAATTTTGCACGTCTTGGTGTTGCCGTATAAAACCAAGAAAAGTTTGCCGAATTGGTGGTATATTTTGGAACATGTATTTGCATTTTTTGTGAAAACGCCGCGTGCAAAACTTCAGTATGGCAGCACCAAAAAGGGGTTGCCCGTTTAAGTCTATTTTGGAACATGTATATACTAATGCAATGAAAATACAGTATACCAAATTGCAGATCTCTACGTCCACGTGTTCTTAGGAAGTGCCTTAATATATAGTGAAAAACGAAATTTATGTATGTAAACCTTACGAAGGAGTTGCCCGATTAACGAAACCAAATTTCCCCTTTTTTAAAAAAAAACCCCGTGTGCAAAATTTTAGTACTCCAAGTGAAAGCGTTCTGAAATTATCGTGGTATGACGTAAGTTATATACATTTTTCCGCGCTTTTTTGCCGTCACCACTTTCCCACCAACCAAATTTTCTGCAATTTGTACTTATCATGAAATATAGTTCTCTGCTGCCACACTAAAAATCCAAAAATCACTATTTAAGAAATCACTTAACTCAACCGGTTTTTTTAGGGATTCGGGGCCTCACAGCGCCCAAACTACCGAAAGCCAGGTAGACTTCCAAATAAGTTATCAAGAATGTTAAAAGAGTATTGTTGCGAAACTATGCATACACTCCGCAGTGAGGAGCTCAAATCACAGGGTATCGCGCGACAGACTGTAATTTTTAGCTACAAATATGTGATATCTGAGTGGGGGCCCACCAATCATCAAGAGTGCAGTAAGTGACGGGAGTAAATCTAACTGCATCTGTCAGCTACTGGATTCTGACCGGAACAGCATCGGAGGACGACCACCCACGGATCGGATAGAAAAAAAGAGGGTCAAAGATAGCTGATGAAGAGCGCACTATGAAGCATCGTATAAAATAAAAGTAGTCCTAACAAAGAAAAAAATAATTTTAATGAATTGTGAAGTATTTTCTTTAAACAAAAACTGTGAAGTATATTTCTATATGGGTGAGAATAAAAATAAAAAAAGAATTTAAGAAAGAAAGAAGCTGTTGTAACCATATAAACCGGATTCTGAAACAATCTAGAAATTTGGAAAACAAAGTACACCCGTACAAAGTGGAAACAATTCACTCAAACATTAATCTATGGGATTCTTTTCCCAGATTATATCATAAGGAATCTGCTAAGTAACAATTTTCTTAATTTTCTATTAGCTTCTTTTTAGCCAACTATAGCGATTTATCCTGTGAACTCTTTTCCCTTTTTGTTTTTTGCTGTTTTTTGCAATTTAAACAAATATACCGACACAAACTGTCCAAAGGTTCCTGTTTCCAAAACCGTCCAATAGATAAAATCAGTTCTTTCCATGATATCTTTGCTTAATTACAATCCGTTTATATGATTAGCTAATCGCAACTTGGAAATTGGACAAGAACTATATACCTATTAGTATGAACGCTCTTCTCTTCCCGGAATAGAGCAGCGGCCAAGTAGCAACGTTTTCTTTGCCTCAGGTTTCCATCCGATGCAATTTAATAATTTGTTAGTGTTAATCCATTGCATGACGATAATTTTAATTGAACAATTATTGAAGGCAATCGATTCGAATACACATACTAGCACGTCTGCTCTCCTGTTGCCCAAAACAACGACGGCTGGTCAGCAATTTTTTTCCTTTTGTCTCAGATTTCTCTTTGTCCTACTATTTTATTTCAGCGTGGTGTAAGAAGGATATAGGATAAAGGAAAAGATAAGTGACTAAACAGATTAAGAAAAAGTGATTTGGAGTACCGCTATTATCGCAAGTTAACGGAACCGTGCTTTTCGCATTAACCCGCAATTTCTACAGTGCTTCGGTAGAAGTGTGTAGTGTAGTGCTTCTATATCCAAAAAACTTTAAATTAACGAACACCGACGGCAATCGACGAGTTAAGTAATTGATTTAAATCAAGAAACACCGACGGTAAATTGACGTGTTTTTTTAATCGCAGTAAAACTGTTAATGTCGATAGCAAGCTAGCCGGTCCTCACTCTTAACTTCTACTATGCTCTATTCACTTCTTCAATTTCACGGCGCAATATCACTAGAAAAGTCCCAGGCATAAAATTCAGCAAACCCCGACAGCAAATCGGCGAGTTAGCTATCGATCTCAAATTAATAAATGCCGACGGCAAATTGACATATTCGCTATACGCGCTTTAAACGAGTACCTACAGTGCAGTTCATATCAGCTGTAAGAGCACACCGTCCTTATTACTAATTGGTCAACTGTGCAGCCGACCTACCTGAAGGGACAAGTGCATTAATCGAATCAGCCCGTCTTATCACCAACTTATCTGTGGCACCTGAATTCACGGAGTTTTTACCCCCAATCTTTCACTGAGCATTTCCATTTTCGTGGCCACTTCATCAACCCAGGGGGTAACGTGACCACCACTCATTAGCATTCCTACCCGCGAGTATGATTCCGTGGCGAAAATAAGCAGCTACAGAGATCTCTGCCATCTAGCTCCTCCCACATCTCAAAATCAGCGACACTAAATAGACAAAAAGAACTTCGTTGTCCCCTCAGACTTCAGAGAAGGCAGCAACCAGACAATCTGTCCTATTATTCATATACGGCGAATTCAGCATTAAGTCGAGGCTGTTTTTAGTGGATACAAAGCTTTCTCGACAAATTGTACAGAGAGTCATCGAATTTCAGCAGGGCTAGCTCGGCGGTTTGCTACATTTAATCTCTGCTGCTAAATTGTCAAAAGCCCATAGCAGTGCCTGCATTGAGTCAAACTTTTTTATTGATGGAAATAACAACGCTAATTATGGAAAAATTGTAAGATTGCTCCCTCGTTTAAGCTCGGAAGGAGTAGTTTTTCATTGAGAAAACTGTTACAGTGTGATAAGATCGAAAATTTTGTTTATGAAATGAGGTAAGTATTTTAGTCGCCACCTGTCCGTCTACTAAGGCAAATAAGGGGTATGCTCGGAGAAGTAATTCTTATATCTGGAGTTCCTCAAAGATCTATACTTGGACCTTTGTCATTACGCTGTCCCTATATAAACGACAGTTTTAACGTAATATCATATGTTTCCATTGTATATGCAGACGATGTGGAAATGTTTCAATCTATGCGCGTATAATAAGAATTAATTTTAATAATTTTAAAATAGATAAAAATCTAAACTTTGAACGTAACTCAAGCCTCGCCTGCAGTAAATATGGATTACAATAAGAAAAGTATGGTTGTATGCCTGAGGCAATTATGGTTAACCTCTAACTTTCTCGTCTCATCCTTCCCATGTGGATAAAATTAGTAAAGACTTCAATAGTCTCTCTTTTCATATATAACAGCATGGTTTTGTTAACTATAAGGCTTTAGTCATATGTATATCTTCTTGCTCAGCATACTTGTTTTGTTGTTCTTGGGATGCATAGCTAACCGAACGCAGATTAAATTCTTCACAGACTGATCAGATTCAATTAAGTTTTAACAAGTGGTCTTTGCACTCCAACCATTCATTGGCTTATTGTACACCACTTTCCTTTATTGTACATCTACTCTACATCAACTCTTCCTAAAAAGACCAACATTTTTTTGTATGAAATTTCCTCGAAATCGGTAGTTTTAGAAAGTATGATCGAAAGGCCTGGAAACTACGTTGCGCAACGCAGCGCTTTCATGTAAGACGTGCTCCGATGTTTCGTCCTATTCGAGACATAATATACATGCATCAGTGGGTGGTGAGATGGATATCTGATGTAGATGAATATGTGCTTAGCGAGTCTGGAGTGTCCGGTTATAGCTCTTGTAATTATTCTAAATTGAAATTTGGTGAAGGTATTTTTGACTCGTCTCGAGCTTATCATTGATTTCCGTCTAGGGTCCATTTGGTCTTAGATTCAGTTTTGCACGGTAAGTCTCAGGGTATTATAGGGGATACCGCATTATGGTTCAGCTTCGATGACGGGTATGTATGCTCCTTTTTTTGACCAGTGTGTTTGCACTGCCATTCCAATCAATTCACGAGTGTCCTGGTATCTAATGAATAGTTAGATGGTTGTTTGTGCCAAGGTGTGTTAATGCTTGGATGCATTGATGGCATATACATACCTTTGGTTGGAATATTGAGGCATACTTTTCATGGCTTTGTCAGATGTGCTCTTGGCTTTATACCATACATTCCTGCAACTACTACTCCCGTGGCTGTTTGGTTTTTTAGATTTAAATTTATTGCCTCCCTATTTGAATTGTTATAGAACGTGCCATTATTACCCTGGGAAGCTACAGGAAATATGCTGTCTCAGTATTGATAGTGAACAATAAAGTGCTAGGTTGGGACAAGTTTATTGATAACACCAACGGTAAGTTCACATTATTTATTCGAAATTCAGTATAAGGTATAATCTTTCGTCTGTTTTATCTCAACGATACAACTCGAACTGAGCAACTAGAAAATTACGTGTACAAAAATTTCAAGATCAAGCTACCACTACTAAGACCTCATATTTACATAGTTGTTTGCCCTTTAATATATAACTAAAATATTTCCTTATATGAACTGTGCTGTGCACTGTTGTGAACCGCAATAGACAACCAGTGCTGTGAACATCCCGCCCGCCTTGAATACTTCAATCAGTCTCTTCGTATAATGGTACCAGCTTTGCCAGATGACGTTTGAGGATGCAACCTCTTAATTTGACAGTGACCACTCTCACTACCCCATCATTCCCCGGGTGAACCTCTTGTACTATGCCTAAGGACCACCTTTTTGGTGGCAAGTTGTCTTCTCGCAGGATAACCACTTGACCTGGCTTGATATTTGGATGCTCCCTTTTCCATTTGTACCTCGTTTGCTGATTCGACAGATACTCACTCTGCCAACGTCGCCAAAACGATTGTTTAATTCGTTGTAGATACTTCCAGCGAGTTAGGGATCCCGTTTTGTCGCGAGTGTAATCGCGATCCGGTACCATTAACAATGAATCTCCAATTAAAAAGTGCGCCGGAGTTAGCGCTTCAATATTTCCGTCTTGAATGTTCCTGGGACCTAAAGGTCGTGAATTGAAGCAAGCCTCTATCTGACATAATATTGTTAGTAACTCCTCGAATGTTAACTGTGCCTCTCCCATTTCTCGATATAAATGAAACTTTAACGCCTTAACACCTGATTCACACAACCCTCCGAAGTGTGGGGCAGCAGGTGGTATGAAATGCCACTCACAACGTTGAGTTCTCAAATATTTGCTAGCTTATCATGATGCTCATCATCCTTCAGCAGCAACTGTAGTTCAGCTAACTCGCGCTTAGCGCCAACAAAATTAGCGGCATTGTCACTAAACATGTGGGATGGATAACTTCTTCTGCTGAAAAACCTTTTTAAAGCGGCTATGAATGCTTCAGTGGTAAGCTCACTCACCAACTCCAAATGTATCGCTTTGGTACACATGCAAATGAAGAGCGCAATATACGCCTTATATATTTTACCACCTCTCCCTTTCCATGCTCTTACATGAAGCGGGCCGGCATAGCCGATACCTGTTAGGTCGAAACCGGTATGAAGGAAGGTCTCCCATGTGCTGTACCAATATTCTAGCACGGTACCTAGTACAAATTACGCATCGCCTAAATATTTTCTTTATCAGTCTTCGACCTACAATTATGTGTTATCTTTGGCTGATTATGGCTTCCATCAACTGCGGTCCTGCATGTTTGGCTTACCGATGGATGTCATCGACGACAAGGCAAGTGAACCGATGAGATGCATGTAGTATTACTGGATGTTTCTCTGAGTATTCCAGTTCCGCTGCTGTTAATCGCCCGCCCACCCGCAATATATGGCTGTCATACAAAAAAACCTTCAACATAGGTAATCGATTCGATAATGGAAGAGGAAGTTCTTTCTTAAGTCTTTTAGCCCCTTCATGTAAACCATCCTCCTGTGCCTTTCTGATTAATCCTATATTGGCCTCCTCAATTTCTTCTGCTTCGAGTATGCCATATGTGGCCGCCCTTTTATTCTTCTTAGGTTGCAGGAAACGTCGACATATAGCTGAAATTAGCAAAAGCCGCTTTAAACTAGAATACCTCCGAAATAATTCGCTGATCTCCACTTCCTCTCTGGTTACATGACATCTTATTTCCAATATTTCTTCCATGCCAACCTCCTGTTTATCCTAATCATATCCTCTACTGACCGCATATCTGGACCCTTCCACCATAAGTGATAGTTTAGTAATTCTCTTACTGAGATGCCTCTTGAGGCATAATCTGCTGGATTCCTCGTGGATTTGATGTGCCGCTATTTCATTTGCGGAAGCATTCGAAGAATATCTGAAGTTCTATTAGCTATATAGGTCTTCCATTTTCTTGGAGGCTGGGCCAACCATCTGAGGACGATCGTCGAGTCCCTATGTGGGTAGCAATTACTCAGATCAATTCCCAAAAGGTCCTTAAATTTTGAAATAAGCTTTGCATGAAAGTAAACAGCACACAGTTCCAAGTGCGGCAGACTGATTTGATTTAGCGGTCCTATCTTTGAACATATTAGATAAGTCTCATTTTTTCCACATAAACTTGTTGACAGAAGATATAATACGGCTGCATAGGCCTTTTCCGAAGCATCCGCGAATCCGAAAATCTCCAACTTATCCTTGGATGAGCACACACTTCCAGGTATTTCAATTTTTTCCAATTCCGGTAGTGCGCTCCTGTATTTCTCCCATTCATTTAGAAGTGGCATAGGTAGTGGCATATCCCAATCTAAATTTGCCAGCCATAGCTACTGAAACATTATTTTTGCTGTCACAATGCATGGTGAAAGCCGTTCTAAAGGGTCGAATATCCTAGACACTTCTGACAGCATCGATCTATCAGTATGTTGTGTGTGAGAGCCAAGGTTCACCTTGAAACAAAATACATCCTTAGCTGGTAACCAATGCAATCCTAATGTCTTCATAACCTGTTGGGGGTTCTCATCAAATGATACCGAATGCTCTGTAAGTGCAGCTCAAACCCACCCAAAGCTCACAAGCTCATCAACTCCTCAATGATTTGTGTAGCTTCTTCAATGCTATCCGATCCGTCGATGAAGTCGTCCATATAAAAATTTTTAATTAACAGCATTTTTGCTATAGGAAATCGTTCGCCTTCATCATGACCTACTTGCTGCAATACCCTGGTAGCTTGAAATGGAGCACTACTATTCAGTATGTAATCGTCAACAGTTGATATAAGCAAACTCGCTCCGCAGGATCTGTTCTCCAAAGTATCTGCTGATACTTACGATCTTTTTCATTAACTAATATCTGCCGAAAAATATTGGTAAATTCAGCTGTTAACCTAATTTTGTTCAATCTAAATTCCACTACAACCGTTATCAATTCTGGCTGAATCACCAGCCCCTTCAGCAGCATATCATTCAGTGACATACCATTTATGTTCTTTGCGTGCCGTTTCACACACTACTTTTTGATGCAGTAGGTGATGGTGCCGCCTATTACAGATTTTGCATAATTTGTTTCTGCATTTCCGCGCCGTACGATAGCCTTTCAAACATATATAACACAGATTATTTTCAGCAACGAATTTGCGTCTTGTTTCCACACACAGTTGTTTGAACCTTTCCCAGTCTTCCAAAAAATGACCTTGATGACAACTAGGATATGATGATACTGACAGAGTATCTATGTGCTTTCGTCTTTCCGTCTGCCTTCCGCTACCCTTATTTGCACCAATGACTTCTAAGACACAGATGCGTGTCATCAGGAACCCACAAAATTCTTTAAATGTTGGCTTATCTACCTTTGCTGTATTTCTTGCCCAAAGTAGCTTGGATTCTGGTCCCAACTTGCTTGCCCCGACATACAGTAACCAGTAATCCCACTTATCTACTGGTACTTGAAGTGCCCCCAGCACATTTACCGATTCCTGCATACCACCGCGTAACTGTTTGATATTATGCAAGCTTGTTTCTCTAATGGTTGGTAGCTCCATAATAGCCCGAATATGCGCTTCTAGAATAAACTTCTCCTTATCATAGCGACCCTTCAAGTTATCCCAAGGGACAGTATAATTGGCATCACTTTTAGGTATGTGTTTTAGTAACGAGGCCGCCTCGCCCTTTAAAGCCCCTTTGAGATAATGAATTTTTGAGCGAGACTAAGTTCCGGATGTTCACCTATCAAGGAGATAAATAAAACTCGCAATGCTATCCAATCAACATAATTCCCACAGAAAGAAGTTAGCGGTGTGGTTGGTAATTTAGCTCTACAAGAAGACGAAATTGTGTGAATATTACCGCTTGTTGAACCTGCCTGTATTGGCCCTATATTTAAAAACGTAAGACGTTCAAGTAAGGCGACGAATACTGCTGGATTATCCGCCGAAACTTTAATTGAATTTTCTAATTTAACTTCGGTGTCAGACGGTTGCCGAGTATCCTGTGCCCCCTTTATTAATCGTCTACACTTACTACTTAAGCGATAATAACGCTACTCAAAGGTATTTCTCTCCTCGGCTTCCTCTCCTTCATAAATTCCCCCTGATCCTCGATATCCGATTGAAGATCATCGTATCGGGAAGCAAGCCCTTCTAATTTATCTAATCTGCCCTTGACTGATTCCCCATCAATTTCCTCGAAATCTTCCTCTTTTTTTTAAAAAAAACCTTCAACACGACTCACCTGACCTTTGATGTAACTTCTTTTCCTTTTTAGAAGTACTAGTTCCGCCATATTTTTGGAATTTACCGATAACCGATAACAGTGTGTATTAATCCGACTGTCACTGTCTAACAAATTGGCAATCAATTAATTGGAATTGACCTTTCTCACGCAATGTAGGAGCTAAATTTGTCACACTCACCGTTTCAAATTTCTATATAAACTCTCGCGATGTCGTGGTGAACTTATACTTAACCCGCTGTCAGTTAGTTTACTAATTTAAGGATTCTGCACTACCACTAGATAATAACTAGCAATCCGACGCCTTATACTATAAGCCCTTGTGTATGATCGCCCCGTTTTTTCGAACAACACTCTTTTGCGTTTTACGAATTTTAATTACAGATTTAATCAGTTGATGAATAAATTATTTACAATGAATACTTAGGTTTAAAGTTTACAATGAAAATGAGTTTAATATATTGCGCTGGTGGTACATGTGCTGCCGTGACGTCTCGAACAAGAAGACCGAAGCTTCCTTTTATCTCTCTTAATTCGAGTTGGTACCGCCACTGTGCCGAAGTTGTAGTAGCTAGATGGAGCGCTGCGCGTTAAGAACTTATACCAAATTGGTTTATACCATCTAGTTTTTTTAGTGTTAATGTTTCACTATTTATTATTGTAATTATTTATTTAGAATATATGTTTATTATCTTTACTATGAATCGGCCAGATGAATCTCTCTTGTAATGTTGCTGATAGTGATTTTCACAAAGTGTTTCTTTATTACAGTTTTACTTGTGTGACTCTCTAGTTCCCAAAATTTTCTCACAAGGTTTGTCAGTGATTCAGTTTCATCCATTGCCTCGGTGTCCAAGTTGCAGCTGTAAGCAGAGGTATTGTTTATTTCTGTCTTTCCTGAAACTAAACATCCTAACACAGTCTTCTGCAGCACTGGAGAATTTCCTGGCAAAGTTATTTGTCCAACTTGAAGAAACTGATAATGTAGCTCAGCTCCAATAAGTAAATCTATGCGATTAGGCTTATTGAACTCTGGATCAGATAGTTGTGTATTATTAGGAATGTTCCAGGATCTTATATCAACAAATGTTGATGGTTGGAAGCTTGTGATGTTTGGAAGTATTACAGCGTTAAGTTCAGTTGAAAAGTTGTTGAACCGGGACTTGATCATGAAAATAGTTTGATGCTTGACTGAGATAGTTCCATTATAGCCAACTCCATTGATGGCAGTAACCATTTTCTCTCAAGTCCCAACTGCTGCACCAATCTTTGAGAAACAAAATTGAGCTGTGAGGCCGAATCCAAAATCGCTCTACAAGGGAAGTAATTACCCTGAGAATCAATTGCGATTACGGCAACAGTTGCGAAGAATACGTATGAATGTTTTTTAGTTCGAGGTTGCATTGAATGCAAAGACATGTGAAGGCTTGCAGCTGAAGTAGATGGAGTGGGTTCCATTCTAAGGTTCTCGCTGTGGAGAAGAGTGCGATATTTACCTTTGCAAACCCCGCAGGTATATAATGATTTACAATCTCTTTCATCATGCCATCGTAAAAAATTGCTGCAAAGCCTTAAAGCCTGAACTTTATGTAATCGTTGCTTTAGTGGCAGATTAACAAATAGGTGACATTTGTGGATGTAATGCCCGTTTCGTTTACACGCTAAACAGTGTGGTTGATTAGAACCGACTAGTGCTGTATTTGTTGACATACGTGGCCTCATTACATTACTAAGTTGATTGCCTGCTTGAGCCTTCCGCGTCGCTTTAATGCTCTCACATTTCATATTAAGGAAAGATAAAACATCTCGAAGAGTTGAAAGTCGAGAATCTGGAGCTTTATCTTCGCATGACGAACGAAGGGGAGCATCATGCTTATGTAGTATTATATGGACTGAGATATCGTCCCACTGTTTAGCTGGACGTTCTAACGCTTCAAGAGAGCGTAACTGCACGTTGGTTTGATCCACAAACCTTTTGATAAGTTCCGGCTTGTTACTGGATATTGGTTTGATGTTTAAAAGAGCATCAAGATGTGCTTGGCAAATCAATCTTTTATTTGCATATTTATTTTTAAGAATGTTCAATGCGATATTATAGTTATCAGAATTAAGTTCCAGAGATGGAATTTGAGCCGCACCTGGGCCCACTAATGTAGACTTGAGATACTGACATTTTTGAAGGTTGTTAAGTGAGGTTTCCTCATGAATGAGCACTTTCAAACTTTCGAAATAATTAGTCCATTCAGTAACTTCCCCATCAAAGGACGGTAAAGATATTTTCGGTAAGCGCACATTACTACAATTTGTCGCAATATCCTCGTTTGTCTCGTTTTGTCTATTGTTGTTGGCATGTTTAAGCTTTTGAATAAGCATAGCGAACGCTGGTTGTAACGTGAAGCTTTTCACTTTCGATACCTTCAAGCTCCGACTGAAATTGCAGAAATTCTTGCATTTAACTCTCAAGGTAGGTTAGGCGCACTTCTAATGAAGCTAAGGTTCGTTTTGTCCCTGTTTCTCTAGAAATTCTTTAGCCCTTTCTTGGTGATCAACCAAACCCGCTCGCTGACTTTTAAGTTTTGCTATTAACTTGTCGTTTTTAGACATTTTCGAAATATATGGTACCAGCCAAGAAGTGGTTACGCGATCGGGATTTAAATTTCGGTTAGACTACACAAATATGTTTGAGTTAATGTCTCTGATGTGTGTATATATCTAAATGTCCCTGTCAAAATTATATAATAATTGCAATAGAATTTCATGTAGGTTAGCAATGTTTATCATTTATCTTTTTCGTAAGTGTTTTGATTCATTTATAAAAGATATGTGTTTTATATGTTATTAGTTACTAAATGGTCTAAGCAACTTACCATCGGCAAAGTGAACAGCTGATGATATTTAACTTGATGATTGATATCAGGTTTCTTGTAGGTTTATGACCCTGGATGCTTAATCAATGGACCGGTTTTAAATATTTGCATCGGCACAATAAACAGCTGGTGAAACTGAGCTTGAAATCGGTGTTAAAGTTTACAATTCGTTGTTGTCAGAATTCAGCGATAGTTTCCAATACCAGATTTGTTAAAAACAAAAGAGAATTTCTGGCAGATATGTTTATAATGTGTATTGTGGAGCGATACTTAAATTTTTCAGTAACTCCCAGCTGCGATAGTGATGAAATCTGTCTGGAAATGCAATGATGTGCAGATATTTGCGTTTTCAGTTTGGATCCCTTCTAATTAATTTGCTGACGTAAATATACTGTGAGCTTATTGCCCCCGACGATTGCGGAGATAAGAAATTCTCTGATCACAATTACGTACACTGGACACCATAAGCGGGGAGCTGATGATGATGCGATCCTTTTATAATCGCCTGCTGATTATTGTTTGTATAACTCAGACGGATGGAAGAGATTCTGTTCGATTTCGCTGATGTGCATTGGATGCCTACTGATCCTATTGCTGCACTGTGGAGATTGTCAATTGATTATCGCGTGGATTATATCAATGATATTTTAAGCAACGGCTTCTTGCTTGCTTTGTATGCACTTTTACACACTGATCGCCTGATGTAAAATGTTGCTTTGAATCGATTTAGCACATGTACCATCCGGCTCGAGGGACCAAAATGTTGCGTTTGGATGGAGCGCTGCGCGTTAAGAACTTAGACCAAATTACCAAATTGGTTTATACTGTCTAGTTTTTTACTGTTAATGTGTCACTATTTATTATTGTAATTATTTATTTAGAATTTATGTTTATTATTGAACACACCGATTTCACCGATTTTTTGTATATGTGCCTTATCGCACTAAGGTATGCATTATACAAATCTATACCGTTTACACTAGTGCGACTGTTATTGCGCGACCACCATATGATAACGCAATTCGACATGTACCTATATACCCTTTATGTATAAGCGCACTATGTGTGTAATTTCACCGATTCGTTTGTAGTAAGTGTAGTGTGGAATGATCTATCCGTGCCTTCGTATATAACTCTTTACCGTTGTTTCAAATAAAATGCCGTTGTAATTATGCGGACACAAATCGACCGATTTAAGAAGTTACACATATTCCCGCCGAATATAATATGCAATTGCATAATCCTTAGCATAACTTCTTTTTAACATAAACTGTCAACTGTACCGATATTCACCGTCCCGAACTCGTTTAATGCCGCTAGATAATTAGGTGGGCTAAATCAACAATTCTGATACTTCACACAATTATCGGAGTGCACATTTTTTCGCTACGTTCTGGTAGCGTAGTGTCTTGGTGCGCTTAGTAGTTTTGACGTTTAGCGTAGTTTTATTCTTAAAGAACTTCCAAAATTGACATTTCGAATCGAAGTGCACACCAACCGTTCAGGTGCTATCCGTACTTTTTCAATGATGTGATGTGCGCACCGATGTGCTGAAAAGCACTTCAAAGTACACCACAGCGTTCAGGTGTCCGAAATGTCCACATTTTACCATACGGTCTGTTAGCGTAGTGTCTCGGTGCGTTTAATAATTTTGATGTTTAGTGTGGTTATTCTTCTAAAAGCTGGTGCTTTTACAATTGACATTAAGCGCGGTGTTTTCAAATTAAATTTAATCAAATTTCAAATAAACAAAATAAAAATTGAGCAAAATTATAATTTCGTTTTAAATGAAGACAATTCATTTTTGCAATATACGGTTGGTATTCTTAATAATGGTAAGAATTCTGCAATTTAGTAAAAAATTAATTTTTTAATAAAATAATTTACTTTAGATAATGAAATCGTTTTCATGGCAATCAACAAAGAGCTTTTGAAGATGATGAGGAACAGCTCCTTTAGAATAGTGGATGAATTATAACCTCGAGACGAAAATATGTTAGAGAAAACAATTAACAAATTTCAAGATGGTAAAATTATAAATTAATTTTGTTTTTCAATTAGCTTTAATTAATTTATTAATTTTAATTCCAGATGGCAACACATCATGGTCCAGAAATGCAATATTTTTGCTTGTATCGTTTTACAAAGACCATGCAGATCAAATTGGCAGCACGGCAATCCGGAATTCCATAGTATGGAAATAAATTTCGAAGGAGCTGGCTTCTGCAGGACATTACTACACTTGTAGGCAATGCAACTGCAAAATATCATACTTTAAAACAAAGTAATTGAGGGCAAAAGATTCAGCTAGTCCAACAAATTCTGGAGGGGTTAGAACACCTTTCCAATTCTTCAACGAATTGGATGAATTTTTTGGTAGCAGTCACTCCGTCCAACTACCACAGCAAGCCAGTTCTTCAAGATATCAATCTGTTCGTCCTCAAGCTCAGGCAATTGATGAATTGGAGGAACCTGTTGTTGTGGTTGAGCCTATAGCAACAAGACGAAAACAATAACAAATGTTTATCTTCCGCGTTAGAAACGGCGGAAGAAAATAAAATTAAGTGTCGTGCGGAATACATGGAGGCTATACATAAACAGAACGAACTGTTAGAGAAGGCCACTGACACCTATAAGGAAATGATGACAAAACTTATAGATGTAGAAAATCATTAGTCCAAAAATTTCATTTTCCCATAAATCGAGTTTGTAGTCTTAGCTAACATGTTGCTAGTCGTGTTGTATGCGATTTTAGTCTTAAATTTTTAATTTTTATATTTTAATTAGCTCTAACTCTGTAAATTGAGTCTAGGTAGCCCACTTTTGCCATAATTGCTAACCATGGTTCATGTTATAGTTATTTATCATTCTTTTATTCGTAAATACTCCGTGTCTGTCTTTAGGTAAGTCAGCCTCATAAGAAGAGGTAATACGTTGTACCTCACTTTGTTAGTATTAATATTTCTTACTTACTTTTCTTAATACGTTTTTATAGCTTACATTATGACTTATCTTTATCGCTATGCTACCTGTTACTCAGCTAATGTTGTACTATTTTAAGAATTACCTTATCTCAACAATGTGCACATTTTCTTAATATTTATATTCTAATCCCTCAACCCCATCGTTTATTTACGTGGCGCTTATGCCGGGGTATTACAATCCCAAATATATTGAATTTGAATTACATTGTTTCAATAATAAACCATTATTTTGTCACATATGTCAGTATGGATACCAACATACTAAATCCCTTGCACAATAAGACTTTCTTCCCAATGAAATTTAAGTCGAAAGAAGCATTAAAATTAAAATAATTATATTATGCAAAGTAACTATTTAAAAATTTCAGTATTTCAATATATTTTTTCAAAGTGTCTTATCTTCTAATCCTATAAGAAAGAATTACAATGAATATTTTTTAGAGTATGAACAGTTTTTACAAAATGATTTACCTTATTTATGGATAGGCATGTACATAATGTAAATTTCAATTTAAATATTTCTTTTAGTCCAAAGAAAATTGGCCATTGTGTTTCTTCCATAACCCCTGCTTCATTAGTTTTCATGCTATCTGGGCTCTGTGTTTCAGTATCACTTAGGACATTTTCACGTGCATAGCTTTCACCATCAACTAAATATTCCTCAATATTGCTGTCATTGATGCTTAAGCACACATTATGCAACACGCAGACTGCCAAAATTGTAGCTTGAATTTGCCCTGTTAGATTCATGTCAATGTACCTAAATCCTCGGAATCTTCCAAACAAAAGAGCAAAACTTCTCTATTAAAACGCGAGAGGAAGCATGTTTTGTATTGAAATACTTCTGCTTGTCCGTAATTATGCCACGATTAATGTAAGGAGGAATACACCATGTCAGAAAAGGGCAAGCCTTATCACCAAGAATTTTTTCTCCAGTTGAAAAGAACTAGCGCGGTTTTCTGTGACGTTTTTGTACACGTCAGAGTTTTTCAAAATTCTGCAGTCATGAACAGAGCTTGGGAATCCAATGAAGCAGTCTAAGTTCTTAATTTTATGATCGCAAACAGGTTGTAGTGTTACGGAAGTGAAGCATTTCCTGTTTGCATACGCTGCTTTTTGCTGACCCATTACACCAATCATGTTTAAAGGCTCGAACTGAGCCTTTATTTTAACTTTCTCTTCTGTTGATGGAAATTTTATTATTTCAAGTTGATTTCGCTGAATCAAATCTTTCTCCAACCGATCTATAAATTCATTGACGATATAAAACAATATTCTATAGATATGTATACAGTTTTATTAACTGTACGATTCAGGAGTAGCCAACAGCCAAATAACTGCAAAAAACTGTTTTTCGGCATTGACACTACTTTCAATTTCTTCTAGCCGGAAATGATATAATAATTTCTCCAGCAAGAACTCAAAGCCGCTGCAGACATTCGGAAATTGCGTTGGAAATCTTGGTCGGAATATTTGCTTACAATTCTTTGTCCTATTGGGTGGAGTTCTTTGTAAAGAATCAATTCCTGCTCTTATAATAACATCATAATCATCATCGTCCTCCAGTTGAAAAGCAGATGCCTTTGTAATTTTACAAATTTATTATATTACATGAATGAGTTCGTAATTATTGCCATACCTGAAAGGAGGCAATCCTTTTCAAAAACTCATTTGAAATTTCGATTGCACCGAACAATGCAACTTTGTTGTTCATTTCCCTTTTTAATTTACAAAATGTAATTACTTTAACTTAATTTGACAACTTTCAAAAGTGACGTTTCGGATCGAAGTGCACACCAACCGTTCAGTTGAAAAATCGGTATGCGGTGTGTATCCGTACTTTTTCAAGTCATGTGATGTGCAAATCGGTGTGTTACACCTGATCGCACGGATTGAAAAGTCGTACGGACCAACTTTTTGACCATACAGCCAGCATTTTGGTGGTACAATCCTAGCAATAAATTTAATTTCCATAACTACGCAAAGATGGATCAGTACACTCAATTTCAATTTTTCAATTAAAATAAATAAAATAACAATATATTTTATTGTTAGCATATTTGTAAATGTGTATATTTTCTTTATTAATAATGAAATAAAAAATATATATAAAACAGCAAATTTACACGATTTCTCCACATATATTTTGGAACCAGCTATGGGAAATCAAGAAAAGTGGCTGTAGCCACAGCAGCAATTTCTTTGTTTCCGTGACTGAGATGAGAGTAGAGAATAGCAAAATCGGTGGAATAGATTTAATAAATGTATAACCCAAAAAAGCAGGATATCTTATATCCGTAATAAAAAATTCAAATCTTAAAAAAGAAATACATTTTCTGCTACCAAACTGTGCAAAGGAAAAAATAAAGCAGCTACAAGTCTACCAAAAGTCAACAAAGTCTGCGATGAACAGATTGAAGAAGATATTCATTTACGGAAAAATGGAATTGTTCCACAACAAATATATTTAATGAAGGAAGCATTGCAACGAGCAAGTGATCGTAGAAGGGACTTAATAAACAAAAGCGGAAATGACTTGTTTGACTTCGGATTTGGTAAGCGCAAGAATATTATTTCTAAGTTTTTTGTCTGATTTTTAATCATAAAACATTTCAAGAGTTATTTTTACACTCTTGGGTCTGATTTTTAAATTTAAAACTACAGTTCAATTACTGGCTGGATATGTTGTACTTATAGATTAATTAGTTTTAATAAATAAGAACAGTAAGGATGAGCAGAAACTGTGCAACTTTCAGATTTTGTATGAATTCCATATCCAATTGTCTGCACAAACTGATAATTTTTTAACAAATGGCCTACATATGAAGCCAAAGTTCTTGACATTCTTAAAGAAGCGGGAGCAAGCATATATCAGTGCAAAAGTATAATTATCACTTTATTTAAGTACAGGAGCTACAGTTGCATGGATTTTTTTTATTTAATTAAGTGGAATAAAAGATGGTTGGCCTTTCTTGCTTTAATTAAATTATTACCAGCGACTACAACTGGAAACAAAAATTATTATTTATTTATTTTATTTTATTTATTTCCTTGACCCGTTTTATAAAAACCGTTCAAAGCGTTTTATGCTATTCGTTTAATTAGCATTAAAATTAAGGCTTTACAAAACACTAAAAAAAAAACGAAATTATATTTTCTTTTTCCACTTTTAAAATAACTATCAAAAACTTGGTTTCTTTGGCTGAATTTTATTATGAATTATTTTTATTATTATTATATTCATGTCAAAAAAGGATATCTTAATAAAAAATATGAAACAAAACCTGATGTGTCTTAAATTAGTAATTTTGTATTTTAATGTGTTTCTAATTAATACCATACAATAATTCTTTAAAAGCGTATTGAACAGTGCAGTTCTATTTCAAATCTTAAGGGAAGTATAAAACTAAACCCTAGTAGAAATCTGCTAATCGTTACTAGTAGTTACTCTTCAAGAGTTTCTTAATAAAGAAGTTTTAGTTTTAAACTTCATTAGTTTGTTGAAAAATCTTTTTCAGTTTCAAATGCGTTGTTGCACAAAAGGTTCTGATTTTAAACGAAAAGGTTTCGAATTAAGACATTTGTTTTGTTTCAAAGCAAAAGCTAATAGTCCTGTATTATTTGAAACTATATGTAAACTTTTTTTTATTTGAACTGTATAAATACAAACCAAATTCTCTTAAAAACAAAGTATCGATACAGTTTCAGAATTAATGTTTTTATTAATAGTATTTTATTAAATTATTATATTAAAAGACAAAATAAAGCCTTATTTCAGCCAGAAGGCTATTTGTTAAAGAAAAGTATTATTTAAATTAGCTTTAAGTAGGTACATGGGTATCTCTTTTTAACAGATTGTCATCATTGCAGTGTTTTTAACAACTGTAATTTAAATTGAATACATACTTTTATTACATCGACCAATCATTTGTTTAGTCAGTGAAAAGGGGACACAACTTGCTGCTTCTCGGACACATTGCTTGGCTACCAGTACTTGAGCTACACTATGAGTATTCAACCTGTTTCTTAGCGTGGTATTTATTCAGCACTAAATATCCTTTCGCATTCCGCGCTCGAATGAGGCAAAGACAACATATTTAAAATATATCTGGATAAACTAGAAAAAAGAGCAACACCATCATCATTCTTTGAATAAAGTAGCTAATACCAAAAAATGTCCACTTGATTGGACATGAAATATTTGCAAGTAAACAAATTTCCGGCAACTTCTTGTAACAACTTACAAGTGAAATTTCGTTATCATCTCTTCGCACTATGGAATATGGGAACTACAAGACCTGATCATAAATAATTTTTAAAACTACTGCAAATTGCAAATGCTATTGGTTTAATTTTTACTTAAGAAATCATATTCCACTTCATTTTTAATGTACTTAGTACATAAAATAGAGATAAAGATAGAGATTACTCTATAGGCTTTTTTACCGGGTTAAACTTATATTTGTTCAAGAAGGACTTTTTTTTGTATTCTCCGGTATATAGCAGAAGCTAGAAAATGTTTTTAATTAGTTATTTCATCACACAACTCACTATATTTTTGGTGACAAGTTTCAAGTCAAGTCAAGTTTGACTCATCAACAGGTCCCAAATAGCAAAATTCAGTGACTTGAAAAACAAATGAAAAAATATAATAAAGAAAAGAAATGAAAAAATGAAAAAATTGAGTGTAATATGGAAGTGTTTTTGCCTCATATAATTCACACCCAGAATTTATTCTGAGTTTATATGAGAGGATATCAATTTGATCTGTTTCAAGCGTCTGCAGCAGGCAGAAATCTAAGCTGAACCGATGAGAGTAAGGATTTCTGCTAACACGAAACGCTTCTTCTTCTTCCTTTTTATTTTTCTTTTTCAGCCCACTGCGGGCAAATACAGGTTCGATTCGTTCCGAATAAATCTGGTTTTTTTAAATTTTTAAAACTTTTTTTTTTTTAATAAAATTTGTTTTCTATTTTTCTCATTTTTTTCATTTTTTTATTTCTTTTCTTTGTTTTATTTTTTTATTTGTTTTTCAAGTTGCTCAATTTCGCTATTTGGGACCTGTTGATGACTCAAACCAAGACTTGAAACTTTTCACCCAAAATACATATAATGAGTTGTGTGATGAAATAACAAATTAAAAACATTTTTTAGCATCTGCTATATACCGCAGAATCCAAAAAGTTCTTTCTTGAACATATATAAAATAGAGAGTAAATTACTTTATTTAATTAGGGAAGTTTCCTGATCCTAGGCTTTTTCTTTTTATTTTAACGCCTATATCCCTCTTGTGAACTGTGTACCATCGTCGGGGCAGGCCGGCCATCTGAGGGGTATAGCGGATGCTACGCAACGGCGCCCACCGATTGAGGTGTCCCCAAATGATCAAGAGGTAAAATATTGTACTATTTAACATGTCAATAATCCTATCGTTGTCAAAGTGACGAAAAGTACACTTCATCGTAAATATTATTATTGTAGATGTCTGAATTTTGGCAATCTTCTAACTAATTCTTGATTATGCGAGTTTTTTGTTTTTGTTTTTAGAACTCCCGAAGAGTAGATAAAAAAATCTCAATACCATATAGCCCGCGTTAAGAATTGAAAATAATACATATTGTTTGTCTTTTTCTCTGGGTGTTTTTAAGTGTTAATATTTCGTAGTTGCCAAGTTCGTAATCGCTCCCAAAATTTTAAGATATTTGGGCCAGACAGATCTACCTTTAAACTTTTAACTGTAAAGTCCTTTTTTTGGGGACCACGGGCGGACTAGAAAGTAGCTGTTCCAGCACAGAAATTAACGGCCGGACTGAAGTAGTTGACAACTTCCCCCGGGAGGAGATGAAGCCGAAATTCTACAAAAAAATTTAAACTTTACTCTTAAACCATTATGCTACAATCGTTGGGAAGCACAAATAGATTCGGTTGTGTTAGAACATATACACAGTTTGAACAAACTTGTAATGCCCTAGAACAATTTACTGGTGTAAGTAACGATAATACAGTGGTATTCGAAGCTAAACGTGTATTGGATTCCGTACAAAAAATGCCATTTATATTATGTTTAATAGTATGGTTTACAATATTGTCCAAATTTAATACTATCAATAAATAATATCAGGCAAAAACAATTGTTCTTGAGTCGGGTTTTAATTTAGTCAGCGAAATTAAACCTGAAATACAAAATTTGAGAACAAATTTCACACATTTTTAGACGAAGCAAAAGTACTAGCACGTAATTTTAATAATTCAAAACATTTTCCTGAAAACGAATTCAAAAAGAATGACTATATTCCGAAATAGCAGAAGATGAAGTTACAGAAAACCCGGTATAGGAATTCAGATGTTATTCTTTTAAAACTGTAACTGTTATTGTACAAATAGAAGATAGATTTAATAGTATACCAAATATTATTTCTGTTATTAAATTAATAACTGATATAAAAACCGTAGAAAAACATAAATTAGAAATATGTTCCAAAAAGTTTCTAATGTTTTATAACAATTGTTAAATCAAGCATTGATCTAACGTTCGTAATTTATAATTTCTCGAAAAATTATAAATTACGCTATAATTGCACATCGACAAATTGTTAAGTCAACAAATAGCGACAATAATTTCCGTTCTCACAGAATGTGCATACCTACTCAGATTACGTCTTCAGACGACATATTACACAAGTGGCGCAAGAATGAAAACATTCTATGAGAACTGAAATTATCGTACATAAGAAAACTTTTGGTGTAAAATATAAATTTCACAACGCGTAAGCAATTTTTGTTACTGTGAATTTAGTCAGTAAGTTGCAGCACCTTTTTGTATAAATTATTTTGAGTTTTTGAATAAAGAGATCAGTCTTTGAATTTTATTAGTGGAAGCAAGTCTTTTAATTATATTATCATCGACAATAATTAGTTTGTTGGTTTAGTACCTGCAGGCAACAACTCCTTTAATTACATATATTATCATCGACAATAATTAGTTTGTTGGTTAAGTACCTACAAACAAGCTCGTGATAAAGATTTAGTACCTTGATCACAGAATTTATCGGTCCTTAATAATTAGTTTTGTTGGTTTAGTACCTGCGGGCAATTTCAGTGCAAAGGTTAAGTACCTTTACACATTCGACGGAAGAACCAGCGGTCAAGTAAAGGAACTTGGTCGCAATAGAAACAACAATGATGAAAATGAAAACCTAATCCAGAAAATTTGTTTGATACGGACTTTGATTTTGAATGAATACATACTAAATAATATTTATAATGAGTTATTTCTGAAAGTATTAATTGTGTTAAAAATTTCTTTACGTTGCCAGTTACTATAGCAAGTGCTGAGCGGTATTAATAAAGAACTGTTTCGGTTCAGCATGTGTGCAGAAAGCTTAAATGCACTTGCTACATTATGCAAACAAAAGTTGTAAAAAATTGTAATTTTTCTGAAGTAATTAACGAATTTACAAAAAACAAAATCATGCATTACTATGTTTGTATTTCTTTTTTTTTCTTTACAAAAAAATTGGTACCCAAATAAAAACCATCTGCACCCAGGCCCTTTTATAGAGGAAGCAGGCTCTGCCTCGGAGTGTGTAAACTACAGGACAAATCAATATTAATTTATTATGTTTTTCATGGACGCTGCACCAAAAACTTTTCCTTACATTATTTCAATCTTGTTGCATTTCGTTATCTTTTTTTAAAATAATGCATGATGCATAAATAAATATATCTTTTTAATTCTTGCTGATATTCATTTTTAAGACTTCGTTATTATTTAAAAACACTAAATATAGAAAACAAGAACCAAAATAAAAAAATTAAAAACAATTAAAACTACAAATAAATAAAGTAACACTTAGTATGACGATACGTTTACGTCTTGGTGTAAATAATGTTAAAAACTACGTTGCTATTGCATATAACTTTGAGCCAGACTGTCACCTGTTTGGGTTTCGTGCTTTAACTTTGTACATGTTATCAGATGCTTAATTGTTGATTAATGTATGCAGTATTGATCTTGTAAGTAGTTTGTTGCCTCCGATTTGTGTAGTGGTATATACAGTGCTTCAATATTCTTTCTCCTTTTCCAATATATTTCTATGTGTAGTATTCAACATCTTAATATTAAATTTGGGTTGTTCGTCCATTGCGTGCGTATGCACATTGTCCTGTAATTGGTGTGAGACTGTGTCTCTTTGACTGTGTTGCGTAATACTACTTTGTAACCATTCTTGTGTTCCCTAACTCTGGTCTCTATCCCCACCTGTCTGTCCTATGTAGAAGCGTCCGTATCAGAGATTCCACTTTACCACAATTGTAGATCTACTACACATTTTAGCGACTTACTACCTCATGATGAAACAGCAAGAAAATTCTGTAGTAATGCGAGTTGCTCTGAAGAAATAAGAGGTGTTGATGAAGTACAGATATGCAGCTACAAGCTCTGTAATGAGGAATTACGGTTAATGCTCAAAAGTCCTGCGACTATGTTTTGAAATGCCAAGAATATATGCTAGCATATACAACTTATATTATAGGCAATCATCAGTACACAAAACATTAATTCATGGAACGAGCAATATACATAAGTCATTTTGTTGTATTTCTGTTTGGATAACTCTCAAAAGGTGCTCAAGAGTCTCGCAATAAAGACTACATCATGATAGAAGATGTTCAATATAGTCAACAAACGAACATGTATTCCATACATTACTATATAAATACATCAGATCTATACATAACAAGTATTCGCATTGCGCAAACCGTACGTAAAACATTTCAAGGAACTAGACGAAGATACTCAGTACCTTTTGAAAGAGAATAAACTCATCTCTGATCCTGAAGTGGGTCGATCGACTGTGACAAATCTATGCTCATATGTATACACCTACGTAACTACCTAATAAGTATATTTAGTGATAACAGTTTATGCTTGTATTCATTAAAGTTCCTTCCCATTACCATCAACCAAACTATTAAGGATCTATTAGATTGTCATTGCAATATGTACCCACATATTAATAAATAAATATTTTTTATCATAATCAACTTTGTGTTTTAACTCTCTCTGTATGCCTATCTATTTATTAGGGCATTAAAAAAGAGACAACTACTATATACAAGCTCAATTGAAATATTAAATATGAATTTTTGACAGGTAGAAATGCGAGGGAAGTTGCGAGCAAATGTTACTTTTTGTTAAATGTATAACACTATGAACGTAAATACTAAGTACTACAGACGTTTATGCAAAATTTCAATTCTTATCTTTAAAATACAAAAAAAAAGGCTAAGTATAGATTATTGATCAGCAACTAATCCATATAATCCATAGGGGGGGTAATGAAATTTTCATCAGAAATCCTCTAAGGGCTTTGGTTTTCGAGATATTAGCGTATTAATAATTCAAGTTATTTTTGTTCATGCCAATGGATTCTAGGTGGTGTGGGGTGGGAGGGGGAACGATATTTTCATCAGAAATCTTCTACGGGCTTTGGTTTTCGAGACATTAGCTATCTTACCTTTTCAGGTGTAATCAATATTACTAATAATTCAAGTTACCCTGGGCAGTTGTAGATATCAGCATGACGTCATCTTGGATTTCCTGTTTTCTTACTTGAATATTTCTTAGCTAGGAATTTGTAGATATCAGAAGTTCTGGATCACTTTCTATGGGGGTTCTGGGGCAGTGGGGTTCTTGGTATCAAACGTTAAATGTTTACCAAACGTTAGGCATGCTTCCCCTGACGCTCGGAGAACACTGTCATTTGCAAATGGGAGACTTGCTGATACCCTCTGAAGATGAATCTCGCAGTAATCAAGTTCTCTGGCTACCAGTACGGTCGGAGCTACCAGCTTGGGACAGCATAACACCTCAAGCAGGATCGAAGAAAACAGATACTTTGAAGCCAGAAAAGCACGAGATACGTTTATTGGCGGCGCATAATTTTAATCAGGCGTGGAAAGCACAGGAAGTCAACATTAAGAGAGTTCAGAGTGATATCAAGGAAGAGGAGAGCAAAAGACATCAAATCCGGCCTCACCATATTCATATAGTGGCCACATCCATCACAGGAGGTTTGGGTATAATTAGTTTGACACTTATCATAGGAGTCTTCATGCACTTGAGACGGTGGAAAACGAACCAACATCGAATAAGCGCTAGAAGGCTGTCGCCTTTACCTACGATACTGAAATCAACCAGAAAGTCGAAAATGGCACAGCTGGAGCAAGAGGATAAAGAAATTGACAACGGCATTGAACTGGTCATCCCCACAACAGCCAACTGCCCACAACTCACCTACCAACCGCCGTTGGGAAGCAGTTAGTTCAGTTATAGCTACTGTAGATGTAAAAATAATGTAACTTGTGTAAGTATACGGCAAGCTTAGGAATTAGTATATTCGTAACTAGTGTATGTAATTCTATATATAATATAAGCATAGTATGTTTGTGAGACCCGCACAATAGTAAAATAAAATAAAAATAAAGAGAATTTTTCAGAAAAATGTATAAAAACGTGAAGATGTAATTATAAAATTATTAATTATTAATTCAATAAAAAAGAAAGAAATTAAAACATTAGATAAGAAATAAGTAAGATTATATATTAAGGTCCATGTGAATTAATTAGTCATGAAATTTTAATAAAGTATATATGAGAAGAAAAATTTTAATAAAGTATACCTATATGAGAAGAAAATAGAGAAATTAAAATGAAAAAGAAAAGATGTATAAATGGAAACTTTAAGAAATGAAAAAGTAAAGATGTCAAATAAAAAAAAAGTAAGAAATGAAATATGGAGATATATATATATATGCGAATGGAATTAAGCAAAGATAATGCTAATAGAAAATATCAAAAAATGTAAGGCGAAGAAAATTAAGAGAATTTAATTAGTAAGTATGGAAAAGAATCTGAACTGAACGCGAACCAAAATATTTTCAATTTTAAGATTGTTGCACTCATCAGATCTAGTTTCCTGCGGAAACTAGTTTTTCCAAGGGGGGAGGGATGTTATGGCCCAATATGAGGAAGATTCTTCGCATTCTAGCGAAATAATCAGCAATTGCTAAACAATGACCTCGCATGCTATTGTTCTGCAACTGTCGGTTATTTTGCCGATTAGCCCAACAGCTGGCTGCGATGAGCGCTTAGTGGAGCAATCGACGATTACAATCATAATTAACTTCGCATGGTAATTATTATGTAAGGCGATTGTTTACTACTAAGCGACTCAGGTGAGCAAATATTATTCGGGAGCTCTGGACTTATTAGGGAAATTAAATAAAAAGAATACCATATATAAAATATCATTATTGATTTATTTTAAATTGAAAAATATTAACATTTAATTCTTAGTGTATCATTCAATGGTTGGGCTTCCTTTAATCGGTTTCCCTATAACTGTAATAATACTTTCTTTATTTTACAATAATGTATATCTTAAACTATAATACCTACAATTAAAACAAACTATTTCATTAAATGGTATTTTAGCTTAATACAATTTCTATTTACAATACATATCTTAGACCAGCCTTAGATTATATGTTTTCTGTGTCTGCTCCTTGCTGCTCTGATTGAATAGAGTAATGTCCCCATGGTAGAGTATCCGTTGTACCACTCATAATATACCGCTTGTTATCATATGGACTCAATGCAATCTTCTTTTGGTTGATCGTGTAGACATTATGGTTATGCGATCGTATGGAGCTCTGATTAGCAGTTAATACTTGCTTGTTGTTCAAACTTTCGACGTAGTCTTCGAAATTGATATGCCTCTGGACTACATTAGTCTTTACTCCTTTTGCTTTCTTTACAGTTTTACCATCGTTTATACGCAGACTGTACATTTTCGAGCGCAAGCCTATAAATTCGCTCATTATTTTCCCATTAAGCTCATCCTTCATTAAACCAGGAATCTTTTTATTCATGAGCGGTAAATTGAATTGATTATCTTCTGGGTAATCACTTGTATCAAATTTTTTAATATTTACGGCCATAAACTCATATGCATTTTTCTCTTCAAGTTCATATATTAGAGAATCTGTATCTGTATACATGACCTTACATTTATCTCCAAATTTACACTGCATAAAACTGTAGTGGAAATCGTAGAGGCATATCTTTGAAATTTCCATAACTGCCATTCCAATATAGAGAGGCTTGTTGAATAAGATTTTGAGTCGCCTTAATTCCACAGCACCTAAATTCTCATCAAATATCGTTGCTCTGTGGAAGTTGGGTGCCGCAATCCGAGCTTTTGC
Source organism: Dioctria linearis (assembly GCA_963930735.1). Taxonomy (NCBI): domain Eukaryota; kingdom Metazoa; phylum Arthropoda; class Insecta; order Diptera; family Asilidae; genus Dioctria; species Dioctria linearis. The sequence goes on along the minus strand of OZ005742.1, from coordinate 218,094,770 downwards.
ACCATAGCGACCTTCCGACTTTACGCAAAGCTTGATATCGCTATACTTGCGTACATTTTCCATGGTCTTACCAAAAGCTGCATTATTCATCTTCTTATAGCTGTCCTTCTCATGATCGCTTGAAGCCTGCATCCGTTTGGTAGTATTTATGTCAATATATGGTTTAAGCCATGCTGATTGGTCTAATTGAAGAACCCGGTGCACTTTTTTCAGGATGAGTTCATGTGATAAGCATTGCTTCGAATTTCGGTAGTGTATAACATATTTAGTTTTAGGATGTAATGTTGTCAAAAGCTTTTCTAATTTTGCTCCAGGTGGTGCTGCATGCTCAGAGCAAAACGGTAAAACCTTATGCTTATCATGTAGATGTTGAGGATAATCCAAGTCGACTTCGAATATGTATCCAGTTGGAGAATCATCAGGAATTTCGGAAACGTCAATATTGGGAACATCAACCCATTTGAATCCTCCAGTTGCTAAATGCTGTGACATGGCCCATCCATAAAGGTTATTCACATAAAAATATATCAAGTATTTCTCTTTCTCCTCAGGCTTCAAATTATCCATATATTTATTATTGGCTTTACTATATCTGTTCGAACATTGACTTATACCACCTCGAATGCCTCTCTCTATGAATAGCAGTATATCTACGTCGGTTATCAGCTCTAATTTCACATTAGTGTATTTTAGCATAGCATCCCATGTTAGGCCTGGCATGGTGTAATAATGTACTGGATCTAAATTGTAAGTCTTCATGCACACTTCTCGAATGTTCTCAAATACATCAGCCAATAGGAGAACATCAGTCTTAAGGTATAGATCTGAATATTCACCAAATGTTTGTATTTCACATTTTTTGCCAGACCTCTTCAGCATGATTGTAGTCCTCAGGAGATATAGCACTGTCAGTCAGTTTATTGTAGAACGCTTCCTGTGTTGGCAAGTTCCAGAAATCCAATTTATCCCAGTCATCAATAAAATCATATGGGAAGACAACCTTGCGTGTCAGAAGTTTGATAGTGTCATCATCCAATCCCTGCCATACTGGTCTTGTAGTGTTTAATTTATCCATCGGCAGCAACGATGATAGCTTATCTAAAGATTCAGCCATAAAACGGAAGGAATCGATGATTCTGAATTTTATGTAGCTGCCGTCCATGTGCTTGGTGAACGAGAGATATCTTTCCTTGTTTATTGGTAAGAGATCAACATTTCCTGGGAAAGATGTAGCTTTATCCTTAATAATGAAGTGGGCATCATATCCAGATAAATTGTGAAAAATGACTGGAACTATGGAGCAATCTTGATAGATGAGGTTACATGCATTGTGCGTTGGCCCTCGGTTTTTTCCTGTTAAAAGAATTTATGAAAAAATGAATCGAATTATGATTCTCAGTATTTACGTGTTAAGTGGCAATGGTCCCGGACTCGTTCCTCATCGGCTGCAAAAGTTTTTTTCACATATATGGAAGCAAGTATTTTCCATATGTGAACGCCGTTCCTCTTTAGTCAAGGGCTGCATTGGCCTGATGTTCAGCTTCTCCTGTACAGCTATGGATGCAAACTTTTGCAATTCTAATGCAAACCATGTTTGACAGCCCTTGCCTCGATATGCTCTGTAATATGAGAGCTTAGCATCATGTTTGCAGTGGAAATAGAATCCTATGCTGTGAACTTCATGTTCCTGGATTCGCTGTGTATTTTGATCGTTTCCCTGAATCGGCTTCAATATTGATTCAAGATCAGCATATACACAAAACGGGACTGGATTCTTATGGTTATAATTCTTATATTCCAGCCATTTCTTTTCTTCTGATGGAAACATAATTCTGCAATTGTTTTGCTTCTCGCATTCGGGAGTGTGTGATTCTAATTTTACAGCAGAGCGAAAGTAGAGCAAACATCTCTCACATATATACTTTCTACCATCATGTTTCGAAGTTTGCTTCGTTATGAGTCGGGAAAGATCTTTAATCCAACAGAAATGATATCTGCTGCCATCATCATCATCATCATCCATATGATCATCATCCTGGTCATAGTTATCTTGTAACATGAAGAGATTTACATGTAGCTCCATCCTGTGTTTCGTAAGTCTAACTGGAACTGTGGTGAAGAAACGCTCTTTCTCTATGATGAATACGTTTACTGATATCTCGTTCTGGTCTTCAAATTTCGTTATTTGCTTAAGTGTCATGGGAAATGTTATCCCATTTAAAATAAGTACAGTTGAATAAAGTGGGTATGATGAGGTCCTATCGGAGCTGACAGTTGTAAGATAAAGCGCTGATGTTACGGCCCATGCGAAGCATGCTTCATCATTATTTTTCAAAATAATGCAAGCTTTCTTTGATGCAATATCCTTTGGTAGAGGTATATACGAAGATCCTCGAAGCTGCTCGAACTAGTTGATGTGTACTGCTAGATGTATTATTGAGTGCAGTGCCCAGCCACTGTCCTTTTCCTGGAATTCTTCCAGCTGAGTGTGTATTGGATCCAAAATGTTTGATTTAAACCACTCCTCCAAATTATCATCTGCACTAATTGAAGCAGTTCACGCTTGGAAGTATTTAATGTCTTTTATAATTTCATTGTCACCAGTTTCTTTAACAAATTCACTGCAAAACGTTGTAGAAACTTTAATATTAAAATAATGTTTTAAGATATTTTTAACACGACGTGTAAATAATTTGGCAGAGTCTTGCATAAATAGCTTCGGATCGATATGTTTTAAATTTGCAATAACACCTTGTCGAATTCTGTCTGCGAACGCTGTGTTTATTTCCTCCCACTTTACAAAATCACTTCTTCTTACGCGAGTAATTCCAGCACCTCGACGGGAAGCTCTCAGTAGCGCTCTCAATGCTTTAATTTGCTCGAGACAGCTCTCGAAATGTCGTTTCCTAGCACTCTTATTGCACTTCTGAAATGCAACTTGAAATTTATGTATGTTTCTATTGCACTTTTTAAAAATAGAGCGGTTGTCATTTTTATTTTTTTATGTTTTTAAACTATCACTGAGACTCACTAAAACTGACTGATGCTCCTCAAGAGTTTGCTTGGGCTTTTATAGGAACGGTTTGTAAACATGAATGATCCTGCTGCTAAAATAATCATTGCACAGGATGAATTCCAACGAATTTGCTTACAGGCTGATATGATATCGAATTACACGATAAACAAAAAAATCTTTCAAATTAATTTGATTACTTTATTCTGCTGGTCCAATTTGCAAATGAGATTGTTTACATGAATGCATACAAGAAAATGTGAAAATTTGTTTACTTTATGCGAATTCCAATGAAACGTTTCGATCGGTCAAATTCTTGGAACAATAAAATTTTTGGCTGCCTACAGGAAGTGTGGTATCAAATTAGATGAAAAGAATAAATGTGCTGATATAGCTTAAATTTATTTACACAGGTGTGCATGACTCATTCCGCTAAAACGCGAATTTGTAAACAGGAAGTTTAAACAGGTGTGTATGAACCATGCAGCTTAAATGCGAATTTGTTTACAGCGGTGATATCAAATTACATCATAAACAGGGGAAGCATGCCTAACGTTTGGTAAACATTTAACATTTGATATTAAGAACCCCACTGCCCCAGAACCTCCATAGAAAGTGATCCAGAACTTGTGATATCTACAAATTCCTAGCTAAGAAATATTCAAGTAAGAAAACAGCAAATCCAAGATGACGTCATGCTGATATCTACAACTCCCCAGGGTAACTTGAATAATTAGTAATATTGATTACATCTGAAAAGGTAAGATAGCTAGTGTCTCGAAAACCAAAGCCCGTAGAGGATTTCTGATGAAAATTTCATTACCCCGCCCTCCCTATCTTTATTATCCCCCCACATACCCACCATCTAGAATCCATTGGCATGAACAAAAATTTCCTACTATTAACTTTAATTATTACTAATATTAATTCAAAACCAGACGCAACACTTGAAAACAACAAAAGCCTACATTTAGGCGCACAACAAGAGTGAAGCAAAAAACTTCCCAAAACCGTAGCATACTGCCACGTGTGGGAAAAGTGAAGCAAAAAACTTCCCAAAACCGTAGCATGCCGCCACGTGTGGGCCAAAATGAAGCAAATAACTTACCAAAACCGTAGCATGCTGCCACGTGTGTGCAAAAGTGAAGCAAAAAACTTCACATATCCAAGAGAACCGTACCATACATCCAAGAAAGCCGTAGTACCGGAACATGCTGGTAGTATCAGCTAATGCCGCTACGGCGCAGTGAAGGCCAAATGACACATCTAAGACTAAGCAAGTCAAGACTCAATGGTGTATCCAAGACATAAGCCAGTCAAAATTCAATGGTGCATCCAAGACATTAACCAGCAAGCCAAGACCCAATGGTGCAGCCAAGACATAAACCAGTACATTCAAGACACAGGCCCACATTTAGTATGTACTCAAACCACCTACCGATGGTGGCGCCGAGAGTTCTACATAAAAAACGCTGGTCCAGAACTCTACCCATATATAGCAACTTTAAAGAATATTCACACAACACCTCCATGCTCTCATGGTAGAGCACCTCGGATTTCACTAAACCAAGCGTTCTCGGTTCGATTCCAGCAAAAAAATCCAACATTATGTATTAAAAAAATCAGCTAAGACAAGAGCTTGAACAGCTGATGGGGATCAGCCAACCAGATGACGTCATCCCCTGGTCAGCCAGATGGTAGGAAAGGAATTCCCCCAGGCAGGCCCTTTGACGTAGACCACTAGACGGAATCCCCCAGTGGCCCAGAGCGCCCGGTCCGGACCACCAAAATAGTTGGAATTTTCCGGACACTTTTTGCATGGAAAAAGTGCGCCAGAACTGTCCTAGCGTAACTACTTGCGTCCTGTGGGATGGGTTGTGTATGGAAGAACAACACATATCTCAACATATAACTATTTTATTTAGACAACTTAATCTATTTACACTACTGAAAATATCGTGGAGTAATTATCGGCTCGGCAGCTGTGATGAGACTAGTGCGGACCCGACTCGGTTAAAAACTGGAGACCATTACCGGATATTGGAGAATGGAGAACCGTACTAGTTCGTTTGCTATGGTGCTAGACTTTTTGGGAGAGTCTAGAAAGTCCGCTTGACCAGTACTTTTTGGGATGACGATTCTTGCCGCCACATCACTCCCCCTCTTATAAAAGTTTTAACATAGCTAATGTGAAATAAAAGGTGGCTTGCTTAACTAAAAAAAAAATGTCTACCTATGTATATTCAATATTAAAGCTTCCACATTAATTCAAATGAAATATTATTATTAGATGCTTCAAAACTACTTACTAATATTATGTTATGTTAATGTTAATGTTGCTAATTAAAGACTACCTAAATAAAGAAATTCATGCGTATAATGTGAATTCATTTAAATATTTGTACATATTGTGAAAACTATATTTTAAGGTATATGATATCACAAAAAAAATTAAAAAAAAAACTAAATTTAATTGTCAGCTGAAAGATATAATAAAAAATATAAAATGAAGTAATAGTGAAATTCTAAATGTTAAACGTAACTTTTGACTTACAATTCGATCTTGTTATTCTACTGAGCGTAACATCCGGATGGAAAATAAATGCTGGTTTTAATCTGTCTATATTGATGTTAGTTTCTTTTCCATTAACTAAAACGGTGAAATATTTTTCCTGTTTTGCAATGACTTTAAAAGGGCCAGTATATGGTGAACTTAGAGTGTTTTTTGCTACGACTTCGCGAACGAAAACATGTGAACAATGGTTGAAATCTTGAGGAGCAACAATTTTGTTTTGCTTTCTAGTCCTTAAAAGACAGGGCTTGATATGTTGAATCGTTTCCCTAATTTGCTTCGCTGTTGTGCTTGTGATTGGTTTTCTCGGTTCATTGTGTACTATAAATTCTCCTGGTAGTCGCAAGGATTGACCATACAGCAATTCCGCTGGTGCTACGCCCAAATCTTCCATGAGAGCGGATCTTATTCTTAAGAGAATCCAAGGGAGGCGTTCATACCATTTCTTATGGTCGTCCGAGGCTCTGATTGCAACTTTCAGTTGCCGGTGGAATCGTTCAATGGAACCATTCGACTGAGGGTGATAAGTTGTGGTTCGAATTCTGTGTGTGCCAAGGATATTGGAAAACTCTCTAAACAGTGAGGACTCAAACTGTGAGCCCTGGTCTGTTGTGAGCGTTCTTGGTACTCCATAGCGTGATATCCAGGTTTGAAGAAACGCTTGAGCTATGTTACTAGACAGAATGTTCCTTAAAGGAATTACTTCCGGCCAGTGCGAGAATCTGTCTTTTATGGTTAAAAGGTATGTATAGCCCTGAGAGGGTGGAAGTGGTCCTACTATATCCATGTGGACGTGCTCAAACCTCCCATTTGGTACTGGGAACTTTCCATGGGGAGAGGATGTGTGTCTGCTCACTTTGGATCTTTGGCAAGATATACATGTCTTTGACCAATGGAAAGGCCAAGGGCAAAAATATTTTGACGTTATTAATTTTCTAGTTGACCTAATGCTAGGGTGCGATAGATTATGGATGGAGTCGAAAATACTACGTCTCATGCTTTCAGGTACGTAAGGACGGTTGGTTCCTGTAGAAATCTCACACCATGTATCTGTGTCTTCTGAAGGAGTACGTATTTTTTTAAGGGTGAAACCGTATTTTCTTTTATCTGCGCTTAGGTTGGCCAGAATTTCAAGTAATTCTTCATCGGACGTTTGTTTTTCGCCCAGAGTTTGTGTACAAAGTTTATCGTGTGCATGGAAAACGTCGATATGAGCTCTTGACAGGGCATCTGAAACGATATTCAAAGAGACTTTTACATGTCGCAAATCGTTCGTGAATTGGGATATGTAATTCAAATGATTGGACTGTCGCGGGGATTTTTCCGACTTTCCAAAAAGAGCTGTAGTCAAAGGCTTGTGGTCGGTAAAAACTGTGAATTCTTTTCCTTCTAAGAAGTGTCGGAAACTTTTAATCGCTAAATACACTGCCAGAAGTTCTCTGTCATATGTGGAGTACTTTTTTTCTGCGGACTGTAGTCTTCTAGAAAAGAAGCCTAAAGGCTGCCATTGGCCTGCATTTAACTGTTGTAGAACCGCGCCTACAGCATCGTTAGAGGCATCTGCCCACAAACTGATTTTTGCGTGAGGATTTGGGTGTACCAGAAGCGTTTGTTTTTCCAAATTGTTCTGAATTTCACGGAAAGCATTTTCGTGCAAATCCGACCAATTGAAATTTAGCTCAGCTTTCTTTTTTGCCTTAGGTGTTCGGAGCAAATCGTATAGTGGAGAAGCAATCTTTGCAAGGTGGGGCAAGAACCGATGGTAAAAGTTTACCATTCCAAGGAAACGTTGTAGCTTTTTAACCGTCGTAGGACTCGGAAATTCTTTTATGGCCTGTATGCGATTTTCTGAAGGGGAAATACCGTTTGTTGATATTTTGTGTCCTAAAAAATCTATTTCTCTGACGCCTAGTACGCACTTTTTCGCATTAATAGTGATTCCATATTCTTGTAGTCGTGAAAAGAGTAATCGAAGATGTTGCTTATGCTCTTCGGCGGAATGGCTGCCAATGAGTATGTCATCAACATATGCAAGAGCGAAATCTAGATCACTTAGCACTTCGTTTATAAACCTTTGAAAGGTTTGAGCCGCATTTTTAAGCCCGAATGGCATCCGCAGGAACTCAAAAAGTCCAAAAGGCGTTGTTACGGCGGTTTTGAAGACATCTTCCTTCGCTATAGGAATCTGATTGTATGCCCTGATGAGATCAACTTTGGAAAAATATTTGCATCCGTGTAAATTAATATTGAAATCTTGAATATTGGGTAGCGGATACTTATCGAATATGGTGACCGAATTCAATTGCCTGTAGTCACCACATGGTCTCCAATCATTAGGGTCTTTTTTGGGGACTAAGTGCAAAGCCGAAGCGACGGAAGAAGACGAAGGTCTACAGATTCCCAGCTCTATCATGGCTTTGAATTCTTCCTTGGCGATTTTAAATTTTTCTATATTTAATCTACGCGGTCGGACTGATGGTAGGGTCCCTTCCGTAATAATACGATGTACGACGTTGTGCTTAACTTTCTTATTAAAGTTAGGTAAAGATTTGATTGAAGGAAATTCATTGAGCAATGTTCCAAAATCGTCGTGTAGCGAAAGAAGTTTAGGCGGCGAATGAGATTCGACGCGAAGTTCAACGCACTCAACGGACAACGTAGAGGCGTTGTCTAATAGTTGTCTTTTTCTGATGTCAACGGAAAGATTATATTTATACAAGAAATCTGCTCCCAGAATGGCATAATCGATGCCAGCTACAACAAAAACGTGATTAAATGTATGTCGTAAATTTAGGTCTATTGTGAGGTGTTTGACACCATATGTGAGTATGGGTGAACCACTTGCAGATACTAGATGAAAATCCGATTTATATCGAAAACTTGGGAAAATCTTCCGAGGAACTAAGGAAACTTCTGCTCCGGTATCAACCAAGAAATAAATGTTTAATGTTTTCTCGAATATAAATAAGCGGCGCGGGAAATTACCTACTTTCGGTGCCGCAGACGAAGTAGCTACTCTGAGTTTTTTGTAGACGTTGAACTACATGAATTACAAGGTCCTAAACACTTCCTGGCTTTATTTCCATAACGTCTATGGTACCAACAGATTCTGGTACTATCAGATTGTAGTCTAGATGGCGTTCTAGACCGAGGACGGGATTCCGTGGGTCTATATCTAGAGAAACTTCTATTTCTTGGTCGTGACTGGTTGCATTCTAAAGTCTGAATCCGTTCTGATAAATCGCGTATAAAATGTACGAGGTTATCACTTGTGTTTGAACTACTCGTGTCTTGCACGGCTAAAACTATATGAGTACTAATTGAATCGAAGATCCTATCCGCGATGGTGAATATCTCTTCCTGAGTCTGAGAATGTTCAATTGCAATTACACATGCTTGAATTGAAGGAGGCAGTTTATTAATCCATAGCTTTCGCAACAGAGATTTGTTGACTAAGCTGTTGCCGCCAGCCAAAGATTCCATTTGGCGAAACAGTTCGGATGGTTTTGAGTCGCCTAAGTCTACCTTGTGTAAAAGCGCATCCAATCTGCGCTCTTCTGAGTCCCTACTGCGAGACAGAAGACTAGATTTCAAACTTTCATACTTTTCCTGCGCAGGAGGATTGAGAAGGATATCAGCTACGATTTCCATTACCTCCGGAGGCAGAGACGCTACTAAATAGTCATATTTAGTGTTAGAAGATGTTACGCCTTTAACCCTAAACTGGGTTTCGACCTGCAGAAACCACAGGTCAGGCCTATTATGCCAAAACGTAGGTATCTTTAAGGTATCGACAAATGAGGTTAACGATTCACTTGCGCCCTGTTGCTCATGATCTTGATTTGTATCTGTTTTCTTTTGTTCACCTGGTTTCTGGGCATTATCGTCTTTATTGCCCATTTTTACAACGAGAGAAAAAAAAATATGTTGCGTGCAAAACCGAAAATAAATGTATATGTACAATAATGTGTTATCTTAAGATAAAATCGTTTATTATTATTTTTTTTTTTTTTTAAATGGATGTTGTACTTTCAACATATAAAATTTTTAAGCTTAGCAGTTTAGCGCATATACACTCGTATACACGTTTATATTACCACGAGGAGGACAAAAAAAATATTTCGTGTAACAACCTTAAATATTATATCAACATATATATTATATATACATTATGTGATGATGAATATTTATTAATTAAATGTTTGTTGATGAGAAGGCGGAAAATAAAATGTTACTCACAAGAGATGACGATGTGCAGCATTTTCCATGCGGATGTTTCGCTCTTCCATTATCTTTTTGCTTCGTAATTTAAAATTTTTCCAATTTATATTTTTTCAATTTATGGAGATTCTATTACTAAATGCTTATCTAAAAAGAGAACTCTATATCATACAAACTAAACAAATTTTACAAATTATAACCTATCTTGATAATACATAGCATCCGTATGTTGATTGAAGACAATGATGCGATGTACTTTTGCAGGTACCGTACGTATCAATTTCAATCCCTCGATGAAATGTTGTAAAAAATGCCATCCACGAAAGTGGTGCTGCTTAACGCTTTGTTGTTTTGTTAATATTCCAGTTTTAATGGTATTTTAATCCTCTGTCTTATCTGGTGGTTTTTGCAACTATGGGTAATTCGACGCTCGCATCATTTTTTGCATTCGATGCTACCAAAATTTTTCTATTGTTTTTGCCGAGCGAGAACCGGTTTTCCAGCTATTGTGCGGTCGATGATAATTAAGATTAATGATGATTAAAGAGACATGACTCGCTGAAGCACTTTGTTGCACTTTCTATATTCACGTGCAATCGAATGAAACCAATTCACAAATTTTTATTTTTAGATTTGCGATGATAATTATTTACGATATTCATAGATGTTATCTTCACTGTGAGTTGTCTGATCACGTCGGGGTCACCATTTATATGTGGGATGGGTTGTGTATGGAAGAACAACACATATCTCAACATATAACTATTTTATTTAGACAACTTAATCTATTTACACTACTGAAAATATCGTGGAGTAATTATCGGCTCGGCAGCTGTGATGAGACTAGTGCGGACCCGACTCGGTTAAAAACTGGAGACAATTACCGGATATTGGAGAATGGAGAACCGTACTAGTTCGTTTGCTATGGTGCTAGACTTTTTGGGAGAGTCTAGAAAGTCCGCTTGACCAGTACTTTTTGGGATGACGATTCTTGCCGCCACACGTCCTAAAAGTTTAGTGTTCTGCGTTACATACTTTAGAGTCGGGAAAGCTTTGCTTTAAGAGATCTATCATTATCTATCATTATCTATCATCTATCATTGATTAAATGCGACGTTGCCCTCCGCCAGAAATCAGCTCTTGCCTTAGGCGCTTTTGCATCTGTCGAATTGCTTCCTTTAGCTTGAAAGACCCTCTTTATTTTTTGTTGCTGGCTAGATGAAAATACTAAATATATTCTAATTATATAAAACAAATTGATATTTAACCTTTCAAACAACTTACCTGACAGCTTAGTTACGTGTTTGGAAGTCTTCGAAAGACGCCTTATGATGGTCAATTCCGCAGTAAGACTTTTGTTGCAAACGGAACATTTGGCTAATTATTTATTGTTTCGGTCTTGAAATCACCAGTACTTGCTTTCTGTGTTTTTGGCTGAAAATTTGCCTCTTTTCCCTTTTTTCATCATCGGTGGCATAAGACGAATTACTGTTATCGTTGTCTGTATAAATTTTTTTGCAGCTCTAGTCTCTAGTGCTTTTTAGAATCGAAGTAGGATTTTGAAAATTGGTAAATATTTTAACAAGCCAAATGAAACTAAAGTAAAGAAATAGATCTTGAAGGAATAGAAGCGGAAAGTGCTCACACTGTTTGAGTGAATAACGATTGTAATGCATTAGCTCTATGTTGCTGTGTTACTTTATAGCTGGAATATCTTCTTAGACAAGAACCCGCGAGAGTCGTTGTCACACCCCAAACCACAATTTGATCAAAAGTATTGGGCCAATTGTTTTGGCCAAAGCATTTATAATTGCCCTAAACCTTTCCTCAGGAGAACAAAAAGAGATTCGCGGATTTTCTTGTGGAGCACCTCGGTACAATTTAATGAAAAATATATTTCTGATTGTACTTCTATGTTTTCGTTCTCAGGATGATGTGACTATCTGAGCTCAGTGAAGGGGGTGCCGGTTGTAAAGGATAACTCAACCTATAAAATCCAAATATAAAATCTTTATTCAATATACTGCTTAAAACTAATAGCACGCATAAATTCAGTTTTCTAGCAAAATACAAAAATATCTTATAGCTATGTAAAATATTTCAATAAAATAGAAAACTAAATTCAACAAATCAGTTAAAATTCAATCATAGATCCAGTACCACCACTGTGATTTGGTTCCCTTCAATTCTGTAAAAAAAAGAGAAGAGAATCCATAATTAACTTCCTGATTTAATTCAAAAATAAAATAGAAGTTTCTCTGCTGCACGCATAAGCACGGTAGCAGTAATAGAAATAAATAATTCGGCAAAAGTATGTTTCTGCAGCAGGAGTAAGTTCCTGCTTAAATAAAGGATAGAATGAAGCAGAAATAAATTTCTGTAACAGGAGTAAATTCCTACTTAGATGGGAGGATGGAATGACAGCAGACGTAGATTTCAGCAGTAGGAGTCAATTCCAACTAGGGTGAAGGATGCAATTAAAGCAGAAGCAAATTTCTGCAGTAGGAGTAAATTCCTACTCAGGTGTGGGATGGAAATGAAGCAGAAGTAAATTTCTGCAGCAGGAGTAAATTCCTGAATGGATGTAGGGTGGAAGTGAAGCAGAATTAAATTTCTGCAACAGGAGTAAATTCCTGCTTAGATGTGAGATAAAGGTGAAGCAGAAGTCAATGTCTGCAGTAGGAGTAGATTCCTACTTATGGTGAATTCTTTTCACCAAAACCGAACAGGTACTGAACTGAACCAGAACCTGTCAGATCTACACCGAAATTAGCCCTGTCCTGAGCGGGGACAAGGTGAAAAGAATGCAAGAAAGTAAAATACCTGAACCAGCCCGATTTTGTGGTGAAAAGAACAGGTAGAGACTTGGAACCTGTTTTATTTGTGATTCGCGTCGCGGTACAAGATGAGTTATTTAAGCAATTTGGATCATTTATTAAGTAAGTATGAATAAATTAAATTTGATTTGTTTTCCTTCAATTTTTGTTTCTGTTAAGCATGATTAACAAGGTTTTAATTTTTTTTAGGCGCCGGAGAGTGCCTTGCCGTGAGTAATAATACTACTGCTCCTGGCATAATAAATGAGCCTGCGGGTGGACCATCTCATAGTACAGCCGAAGAAGCAGCTAAAGTAATTAGTAAGTGAGAGTATAATTATATGTGTGCGTCTAATTAAAAGTTTATATAACATTTAATTTGTAGATTTGCGGACAGAAGCGCAAACGAAGTGGCTTCTTCAGAAATATGAAGAGAATATGGACGAAATTGGGCCTTGCCGCAAGTTCAGGTCAAAGAAAAGTTTTTGGATATTTTTATGTAGCCAAATGGAGCTCGAATTAGGTGCCAAGAAGAGCTATGAGCAGCTCCAAAATAAATGTAAAGCCATTTAGCGTATAAAAAAAACAGAAACGGACCACAATAATAAAAGTAGCAATACAAAGGTACCTGTGCAATTTGAGAAAGAATTAAATAAAATAGCCACTAGGGATGATTCCATTGAACCGGAGGTACTCCGCGGCATTGGATATGTGCGACGCAAAGAGAATGTTGCACCAGATGAACCACAGAAAAAGAGACCAAAAAAGGGAAAAGGAAAGAGAAAGAAGAAGGGAGCAGAGGCATGTAGAAACGATGAACTTGCTACGGCTTCTGCTTATCGAAAAGTGATAATACATGTGTTATAAGTTAAGTTACATTTAAGTAAAGAGTGAATTGATTAGATTATTTTTTTTTTCTTGATGAAAGTGTTTATTTTTGGGCTTTTATATTGCAATAGTTACTCTTATTAAGATAAAGACTGATAATATGAAATTACAACGACTTCTTATAGAAATGTGATATTGTTATAGATTAAGTTATATTTAAGTAAAAAATGAATTCATTGGATTAATTTTTAAGTTTCTCAATGAGTGTTAATTTTTCGTTTTTATGTTTCTTAATGAGTGTTAATTTTTCGTATTTAAGTTTCTTAATGAGTGTTTTATTTTTCGTTTTTAAGTTTCTTAATGAGTGTCTATTTTCCGTTCTTTAATGTTACTGTTTATTATTTTCTTTTAATAAAAGTATTTATCTCTGGTTTTTAATTGCAGTAGTTGCATTTTTTTTTAAATAAAGGCGCATATTTTTTATTTATAGTAGAAAGCTTCAGAAACTTCCTCTGTCATGATATGATGATACAAAAACAAAAATTGCAAAGATCACAAAATTTACTTTGCTTTTTCAAATGAAAAAAATATAGACATTGAAAGCTTTTAAGCATTAATATTTATTAAAGATTTTTACAAATGTCATCTCTTTTCAATTCACCTAACCTTCTGAAATGTTTCTCTCTTTGTGAATTGTTTTCATGCTCTTGGGCTGCTGGCTGCTGGTTTCCATCACCACCTTCATCTTCAGCTTCATCTTCATCTTCCCCAAAGCGATCGTCAGCGGCAATACATAGATTGTAAATTTGTTTATCTTGTCTATATCCAACATATCGATTCTAATTAGTTGGATGAATCTTTTCTTAGGAATACCGAAAGCGTTCTCTATTAATACTCTTGTCGCCGAGAACTTTTCATTATATTTTTTTTTTCTCCTTACTTAAATTTTCAAAATGTCTATAGGGAGTCAAAAGCCATTCTCTTATTGAATACGCTGCGTCACCAAGAACATGGAATCTTCCTTCGCAAATTGTTTGTAACTGCTCTGATATTGGAGAAAGCTTCAATATTCTAGAGTCGTGGATTTTACTAGGAGCTCCGGTAAAGACAACCAAAAATTTTCGCTTCGAGTCACAAATTGCTTGGAGAGTGACAGAAATATGATCATGCCTATTTACATAGGTTGACCTAATTTTGTGAGCAGGAGTCCTTATAGGTATATAACTACCGCCAATGCAACCTATGACGCCTGGAAACCCTGCCAACTGCAAAAAAAACCTTCGTTACTTTGGGAGAAGAAAAAAAGAACAACAGCAAAGCGCTTGCCTCTGCGTATGTTATATATAAAAACATAGGTACATATATGTACCATATGTACATATGTACATATATGTATAAATATGTAGACATATAAAACCTTAGGACCTAACAGGTAAATTTTTCCAAAAAATAATTAGTAAGCCTTATATATCTGAAAAACCTAGAGTTGGGCATTTAAAAAAGAAAATCATAAATCATAAATTCCAATAAACTAATCATGCACAAAACATGATTAGTTTATCCCCCAAAAAGGGTGAAGAAAATTGCATCAGCAATTTTCTTCACATTCCACACAACTCATAAAATTTTTCCCATAAAACGACTTGGGAAAAACAAAAGTTTCAGTTTACAACCCAAGTCGTTTTACTTAAAAATTTCCATGTTAAATTTTGCCTTCAGCAAAATTTGTCATTTCAACAATTTAACTAAAAAACAAATCAAAAGGCAAATCGTACCTTCAGTACGATTTGCAGCGAAAAATACAATATGTATGTACATACGTACATACAGATTATTAAAAAGCTTTTACGATAAGAAACGCGCGCCGCATAAATGCATTGTATGTATATGCGCGTCGCGTTTTCAAACGGTGGCTGATGTTTTAAAAAGTGTAAGATTACATTTTTGCAGCCATCGTTCAACGCGAGTAATTCTGGACATGTTTGAACAAGTCCAGAATTGAAAAAGTAAAATTCTCTCAGGATAAGAAAATGCAATTTAGCATTTTCGATCCTGAACAACTGCCCCTGATCACGATGAATGTGATCAAGAGTTGAGTTGTATTTTTGGTTTTTGTCGGAACGATAAGACAAGTTTTTTCCTCCTGGTCGTTGGTCGGTGTTGATAAAGAAAAAGAAAGAATAGAAAGTTAAATTGTGCTTCTGAAACAACAAAAAATATTAGAAGTTTAAGCTGTGTTTTTTTTATAAAAGAGTAGAAAAATAGAAAGTTAAAAAAAAAAAAGTTTTAAGGTTTAAGTTGTGTATCTTTATTTATAAAGAAATAGAAAAAAAATTAAGTTGTGTTGTGTACCTCTTGTGAAAAGTGTCCCCAATTGGATTAGCAGTACAACCAAGTTCAAAAGGTGAGCAATCGACATATAAATATAACAAAATTGGCGTAGCCGGTAGGATCAAGGAAGCTTGGTCAAGTTAAAAGATCGTAAACGCTTGAAAAGCCTTGATCCTGCAAGAATCTACGGGGAACCTGTGACACTAGCCAAGCTATAAGGCCACGTCACCCCCAACGCTCGGGATAGATATCATCTATAGGCGCCTCTGCTCCAGGCGAGCAAGCGTTCACCCCAGTGAGTGGAAAAAGAAACGAAATCATGGACTCACTAATAGAAGCTCTTTCCCAGCCGAAAAGAAGTCAGGACAACGGACACCCATTTACAATCAACTCCAGAAGGAAGATATCACCGTTCCTGGGTTTAAGGGGATTTCGAAGAAGGCTTTAAGCCCACCTTTCAACCATATCCAGGGGAAGTAAGTAGGCCAAGCCCCCCCCCCCCCCCCAACCCCAAGAGGCAAAAAGAAGCACCGGATATTTGTCACTTCGTTCCAGGATTGAAAGGGATCTCGAAGTCGGCAAAAGCCCCCCTTTCAATCTCAGCCAAGGGAATTAAGACGGCAGGAGCCCCCCTAGTAGCAAAAAGCATTCCAGAAGGGAATACTCTGAGAAGGCTGGAAGCCCCCTTTCGGACAACGCGGGATGCATATGTCAGAAGGAAACTCGACACCGGCACCTGAGACAGGCACGAGATTAGACTGCATACCTCCATCCAACGCGGAGAAATCCCCAGGTGAAAATCTCCAACACCTCCGGGAAGGTACAGAAAACGTCCAAGAAGACGACCCAGCACAGCAAGAAGCAACAGGAGTTCGCCTTCGAAGCGGCTGCGTTTTAACAGGGCCCACAGTTGTATCTAAAGTAAGTCTAGATAAATTTCTAGATAAGTTATTAGAGAAGGCACGTGAATCCGATAAGCTCACTGTCACGCACTGCGACGCTCTTGACCACAGATTAAGTCAAGGCAGAGAGCAGAGGCTGATACAGATCGAAAAATTTAAAAAAGAAACAGAGCGATTCAAACAGGAGCTTATCGAATTCGCCGGGCTTTCACGTTCATTAGGTGTAGATAAGACCACAGCCTCGTAGTTGAAAGTGCTGATAGTGATACTAGTGTCAGTGATATTAGTGGTGACGCCTGTGACCAAACAACCGCCGAAAATCTCCTTAGTGGCTGGCTAGAAGTATCCTTCACGGATTGTAGTCCAGAAACTAGCCCTAAAACTCGTCAAAGCACCAGTAGACTACCCTACAAAAGTTTAAATAAAAAGATAATCACAATGGTAGATTATGTAAAGGTGGCCAAGCTCACGGCACAACTAGTTCCTCTGTTTTCGGGTGAAAATACCCCACAGATAGGTCGTGAGCTACAAACATTTATTGGCTGTTGCAAATAGGCCTTACACTGTTTAAGTGAGGAAGAAAAACCAGCCTTCCTACATATCTTGCCCACAAGACTTCGTGGCGATGCTTATCAGCTGTTTGCTTCGGACGTTCCAACTACTTTTAATGAGGTGGAGGAACGTCTGAACAGAACCTATTTACCACGAGAATCGTACCAAGAGTTGGTCAACAAATTGATCACAATGAGGCAAAACCCGTTGGAAACTCTCACTGCCTTCACAACAAGAGTGAAGCAGTTGCTGATGCTTTGCAACGAGG
Organism: Dioctria linearis; assembly: GCA_963930735.1. NCBI lineage: Eukaryota > Metazoa > Arthropoda > Insecta > Diptera > Asilidae > Dioctria > Dioctria linearis. Next base: position 218,077,267 of record OZ005742.1, on the reverse strand, counting down.
CAGCGGTACTGAAGTACGGAGCAACTGCAGCCCCAGCTGTGAAGACACAGTTGGCGGACTTCGCCAAGAATGCCCTCAAAAGTGGAGTGAACAATCCCCACCTATGCCAGTTCCTCCTCACTCTGGTAGAAAATGATCTAGAGCAGCTGATACAAAAGGCTTTAGACATGGAAAAGTTACAAGCAGGCACAGTTTTCGTCCAAACGCCGCTAACGCAGCAGCCATATCCAATGGCACCAATAGACCCAAGTCTTCGAGTTCAAGCTCTCAGCCGAACTCCTTACAATCAAGCACCACAGCCACCCATGTATGCATAACCACGAGCACAAGAGCCCAGACAGTTTAATCCCCCATACGTACATGCTCAACCACCCGCCATTTCCACGAAGGGAATCTATACAACCGGATACACAGAATCTTGTACAAAACATCACTTGCAATTTCTGCCAGAAGCGGGGACACACCTACACGGAGTGTTTAAAACGCAAAAACACCCCCTTCTGCACTAACTGTAGAAGTTACGGGCATGACATTCGCGACTGTCGAAACAACAAAACACAGTCTGCAAATCGTTTCACACGAGGATCATCTAGCAATCCACCACAGTCAGACCCAACCAATACAAAGGGGCCCCAGAGTCTTTAATATAAGACAAAAATATAATTTTTGTGGGCGCCGTGGACACAAGATCGACAAAAGCAAAAATGGGAGGATAAAAAACAGGGAAACGACAAAGAGTCGACCCAAAACTCCCCACTTCAGTGTGCCCACCGCCAGACTCCCTCTAGACATAAGTCTAAATGGTCAGGTCCAGCTAATAGTGGACACCGGCGCTGAGATCAGTATAATTAAGAAAAAAGCTCTCAAATCTCGCGAGCTAATAAATCCCAACAAAAAACTGACACTTCAAAGCCCCTTTGGAACCGGAAAAACCTTAGGAAGTTGCCAAGGAAACTTCATGCTAAAAAGTAACTTACCTTGCAACTTTCAGGTGGTAAAAAATATCCCAGGTATTTCCGACGACGGCTTGCTAGGAAATGATTTCCTAGCCAAAAACTGTAATGTTGAAAAAATATTGACAAAAATATTACAACAGCCCTTCGTTTGAATCCCATGAGTCGAAATGACGGCAATGGTGAGCATCAAAATATAATTAGATCTAAGATTAAGAAAATAGGGCATAAGAGCCCCAGTCAACTAAGCAGTCATAAGAAACTGCTCCAAGACGCTTGCGGGTCCCTCATGAAAACCCCAACGTCAGGCGCTGGCCAGCACCCAAACGGTCTGCCGGTAGCAACTCCCGCAGATCCATCTGACCCAGCACCTCTCAACTATAAAACAAATAGGTTAAGAGGTAAAATAAGTACTATAAAATCATTAAAGAAGACTAGATTTATGAATAATAAAAATAGGGCAATAATCTCTGAACAGACGGCCACCCTACAACACCTAAAATACTTGTTCCCAAACGATGTCGAGCAAGAAGACACCAGTAATCAGCCCCGCCTCACCAGACTAGAGCAAGAACTCAGTCTGGATGAAACTTTAAATTCTGAGGAAAAAGCATCAATAACAAATCTCTGTTACGAATATGATGACATATTCTTTTTAAAAGGTGACAGGGTTACACATACCAACGCCATCACCCTCGACATCCCTCTAGTGCAAGACCAAGCACCTATTAACCAAAAGATGTACCGGTTACCAGAGACACAGCGAAATGTCATAAATGAGCAACTCAGAGAAATGCTGGACAACGACATTGTCCAGCCCAGCAAAAGCCCATGGAACTCGCCACTGCTAGTCGTCCCCAAAAAAGCGGGACCAGATGGTGAGAAAAGGTGGCGCGTCGTCGTTGATTTCCGTAAGTTGAACGAAAAAACGATTGGCGACGCCTTCCCGCTACCACGGATTGAGGATATCCTCGATCAACTGGGCCATTCAAGATACTTCACAACCCTAGATCTAGCCAATGGCTATCATCAGGTACTCGTCGATCTGAAAGATCGAGCAAAAACGGCTTTTAGTACAAACTACGGGCATTATGAATTCAAACGCATGCCGTTCGGGCTCAAAGGAGCCCCGGCCACATTTCTGCGTTTAATGAATTTCATATTAACTGGTCTACAAGGCCTAGAATGTTTCGTCTACTTAGATGACATCGTCATCTATGGAAAAAGTCTGGCAGACCACAATGAAAAGCTTCGCAAAGTCTTTGACAGGTTAAAAGAAAACAACCTGAAACTTCAGCCTGAAAAATGTCAATTTTTCAGATGCGAGGTAGTGTATTTAGGACACAAATGATCTAACCAAGGAGCACTACCTGACCCTAGCAAAACGGCATGCGACCAAACTTTCCCCATCCCTAAGACAGTAAGGCAAGTGCAATCATTTTTGGGCCTTGCCAATTACTACAAAAAATTCATACCCGATTTTTCGAAAACAGTACGTCCTCTAACAAACGTACTCCGAAAGGATGTAAAGTTTAAGTGGACTGAGAAATGCCAAGAGGCATTTAAGAACATTAAGAACGCTTTAATTTCCCCTCCACTCTTAATATATCCCGATTTTTCCAAACCCTTTAACCTTACCACAGACGCCAGCAGCGACGCTCATGGAGCAGTTCTCTCTCAAGGAGTCGTAGGAAGTGACCAGCCAATTGCCTTCGCCAACCGTACCCTGAACAAAGCCGAACGGAACTATTCCACCATTGAGAAAGAGTTACTCGCTATAGTTTGGGCGACTAAAAATTTCAGGTGCTATCTGCAAGGCCGAGAGTTCACGATCTATACAGATCACAAACCACTCAAGGGAGTCTTCAATGTTAAGGACCCCACATCCCGTCTGGTGAGATTCCACCATAAACTTTCCGAGTTCAATTATAAAATTGAATATAAGCCCGGAAAGTACAACACGAATGCCGACACTTTAAGCCGCATTCCACGGGATAATAACAAAGACAAGGAAACTACAACCTTCACGGTAGAAGCTATACTCCACCACCAAATGGACTCGGACATAGAGGAGGAAAAACACTCATCGGACATTAAGGAGTGTCTGCATTGCAATGCAGTAACAAGAGCCCAGACACGAAACATTCAGGAAAGTGGAACAAATCCAGACAGCCAGGCCAAACTAATAGAACAAAAAGAACAAACTCATCATCCAGAAGAGACCGCAGACCGTGACAGTCCACCTAGTACCAATCCACCAATTATAGACGAAACTCGTCCCCCTGAAGTAATCACAAGCCCAGAGGAGATTCAATTAATCTTAAAAGATTATCATGATTCTCTCTTTGGCGGCCATCAGGGAGTGATAAAAACCTATAAACGGATTCGACGAAAGTACTGGTTGAGGCACATGCTTAGTGATATCAAAAAGCACATTAAGCGGTGTGCCAAATGTCAAACCATGAAGGCCTCACCACAGTATAAAATGCCGATGGTGATTACAGACATAGCGGAACAACCATTCGATAAAATCTATCTGGATATAGTCGGCCCACTAGAGGAAACTGAATCGGGAACAAATATATATTAACGTTTCAGGATAACCTCACGAAGTTTGTAGATTGGTATGCCATACCGAATGGAGAAGCTATAACGGTAGCGCAAATTTTCTTCGACGATATCGTCACGCGCTACCGCATTCCCAAAAGAATAGTCACCGATTAGGGAAGTAATTTCCTGAGTGACCTATTCAAAAAGGTATGCAAACTCCATAGGATAAATAAGCTGCAAACCTCTGCTTATCATCCCCAATCAAATGGAGCACTCGAACGTGCACATAGACCATTGATTGAGTATCTACGAACTATAGTGGACGAAAATCCCAGGTCATGGAATAGTTATCTGCGAACCGCTGCTTTCGTGTACAACAAGAGTGTACACGAAGGGACAAAATTAACTCCCATGGACTGCCTTTACGGCTTTACAGCGGACGTTCCGTCCAACTTAAGGCGACACCCCGAACCAGTGTATAATCACGAGAGCTACTACTATATTCTTAAGTATAAGCTTCAAAAGTCTTACGCCATGGCACGGAAAAACCTTCTGATGAGTAAACAACGCTCGAAAAATTACTATGACAAAGCTGTACGTCCCCTGACATTTCACAGAGGAGACAAGGTTCTACTCAAGAGTGAGAGTCGTAAACATAAGCTCTCCCAGATTTGGGTAGGACCCTATACGGTAACCAGCATCCCCAGCTCAGTTAACACAACAATTAAAATTCGTAAACGAGAGGTGACGGTACATAACAACCGCCTAAAACCTTTCTACGTATAACATGGTGTCAATATAATCTAAGTAATTCTAAGATACATATATAATAGAATGTAAGCTACAAAGTCAAGAAGAAACCCATTTTAATATCCTATCCTATCCTCTCCTAGATAGCAATGCAGTCCATCATTTTCCACGGACTATTCCTGCTCATAATAGGAGCCCTCGCGGAGGAACCTTACTCTATAACGCCCCTAAATAATACGGGAGTACTATTTGAGGATCTTGGAAGCCTATCAGTTTACCACGACACTTGGAGCATCATCACTGAGTTAGATCTGGCTGAGTTGGAAAATCAGACGCGACTAGCAGAACGAGCGGAACACTACATACACCAATTGTGTGGAAATGGGTCTTCTATACAGGACCTTTGTACGCTACAGACAAAACATATACACGCCCTAATGGAAAATATCAATAGGCGTACCAGTGTTATTAGGGAAGCGGTGCCCAAATCACGCAAGCCCCGATCCATCTTCGATGGAATTGGAAATGCGATGCATTATCTTTTCGGTACCATGGATAGTGGAAACGAACAAGAGGTGTACAGCCGACTAAGCGAATTAGAGGTAAATACCCAAACCTTAGCTGATCTGGAAAAACAACAGATCAGCGTAATAAAAACCACGTTTGAACAAATTCAGAAACCCCTATCTTCCCTGTCTGAACGACAGCGTCAGATAACCAACCAGATTAACAATCTGCGGAACACAACAGACGAGTTGACAGCCCACCAAATAAGACAAGAAATTGTCTCTAGTCTGACACTACAAATGATAGAGTTGGAATTTAGACAACAAGCTCTACTGGACATAATAGTGTCCAGTAGAAATAATCAAATTCATCCACTTTTAATTTCCCCAAATCATTTGCTAGAGATTTATCACAAATCTCACTCCACTTGTCCCAATCTACAAGACTGTTTGTCAGTTCTGTATCAAACAGCAGATGTTAAGACACATTTGTTGCAGGACAAATTAGTTATCCGAATCAAACTTCCCATTTTCAATATACCCAAGATGAAAATCCAGCAGATTAAATGCTTTCCCATACGGGTGGATTCAAACCACTCATTAATACCTGATATCGAATTTTCCCATGTGGCAAGTCAAAAAAAGACCCAGGAATTTCTGCTGCTGAAGCCAGAAAACCTGAGATCTTTCAAAAAAATGTCAAAGGGAATCGATGAGGATACGTGGGTTGGTAAGCTAAATACACCACTCACCAAGGCTACAAAAACAGATGAATGTGTTATTAAACTTTTATTCAATCCACTGGGCGAACACCCAGAGTGTAGCATCAGAGCTCAAATTCCCCCAAGAGATACAATAATTAAGCTCAGTAGACCAAATTCGTGGCTGTACTCCTTAACCGAAACCACTATAGTACATATAACTTGTACTCAACAGTTACTCACTCAACGTCTCGCAGGACAAGGAATCATGACAATCAACGAACCATGTTCCTTGCAAATAGGGTCTCACACTCTGTATTACGAAGCAGAAAATCTACATCCGCTAAAATTTTTCCAACCAACCTACTTCCCAGGCACAAACGAAACGCAAGAGGAATTGGCAGAATATATGTCCAAGATATCCGCTCCTAAAAACCTTGATAAACAACCAACGTTGCTCCTCGGAGATGATACAAACCAACGTATCCACCTAGAAACAAAATCTCTAGAGGAAATCCGTACCAAAGTGACCAACATTCACTTTGGACCAAAGGCCAAGATTCCTCATATACTCTCAATAACATCCCTATCAATGAGCGGACTCTTGTTGCTAATTGTATCTGTGGTGGCACTAGCAAAATATATCGTACCGGCATTCATGACATGGGTAGCTAAACGAAGACAACAACCCACAGCTGAAAACACCCCCATGGAACCGGTTTACGCTAAAACCCAAGAAAAGTTAAAACGGGCTCAAAGTCTCCCCAGAGCGAGATCTATACAAGTGGTATAATCAAAAAGATCTATACTCGTTGGTTGGCCCCGTCTTATTTTTTTGTTGCTGGCTTAGTACCCTTTCACTACACTGGTCTTAGATCTAAGCTGAAATAATTTACAGCAAATAAGAAATAAAGCAACCAGATAAAATTAATATTATATAAGAATAAACTTTATTTAGTAGTTCCTACGAACCCAAAATTAATAAACCTAAGTAGTACTTAGTAAAGCAGAAATAATAAATTAAATAAGCTAAAAAAATAAGGTAATAAATAGAAGAAAGAAAGGCATAAGATAATAGAATTAAAACACAAAAGCATAACCGAAGATTATTTACACAAGAATAATAATAATAGAAGTAATAAGTAAATAATATTTAGTAACATTAAGTATTACATAGAAAAAATTAGCTAACTAGTAAGATATAGACATAAATACATACAATTAGACTAAATAGAAATGTAATGTACTAAGGTTATAAATAGGAGATAGCAACTTACATTAGTAGAAAATAGAATAAGAAGTTAACAAATAAGACACTAACTAGGATAGCAAAATCAAACTAATACGGCTAACAAACATTAAGAATAAATACCAAAAATAGACAGTACTTTCTTAAAAACGCCCAGTATAGAGTAGCAAGGAAATATAACTCCCTAGAATTCCATACATAACCTAGAATAAATAAATAACGTAGGATACTTAAACAACGTAGAAATAATCAGGCAACGTAGAGTAAGTAAATATTTAGACTCCAGTATAAGATAAGTCTAACAACAAATTATAATCCGCCATCACAGAAACCGACATACGAGAAAACACAACTCCCTGCCCAGAGCCCCTTGAACCATTTTCGCCAACCCTAATATAAGCAAAACCTGGAAAACAACCAAAACAACAAAAAATAAATAAAAGAGTACATAAAACTTTATTGGAGTAAAAAAAAAATTATACAAATATTATATTAATAGCCGAAAATTAACACAATTTAAAATCACCAAAAATTAGAAAAAAAAACAAATGCTCTTAAAACTAGAATTCAAAAATTTAGCGGAGAATCTTGGGAAATGTCCCGGACCATCCACGAACCTGAAAAGATAGAAAAAAATTTTTGTTTTGGAATCACATCTGGAAATAACTTACATGAAGTATCCTTCATACATTTAGGGCTGGTCGACTCCTAGGCCGGTCCGCACTCGGCATCTCAGTCCTCCTGGGCATGACTAGATCCCTCTCCAAGCAGATCCCAGTTCTCCTGGGCGGGATCGGACGAAACATCCCAGGTCTTCTCAGAGGCGAGACTCGGTGCTGCACCCGGGAGATCCAATTCGGATCCGGAAGAACCGACCCAGGTCGTCACACCGTGCACCAGGTAGTTGGGGTGCAACCTGCAATGAGGGCGGGCACACCATCCGACCTCCCGGGATAGCACCAAAGTCGCTCCTAGAAGAAGATTTGAGAAAATTAACAAGAAAATTAATTATTGGAATCTAAAAACTCACCCATAGCTACCCAGGAACTCCTACCATGGGGCCACAGGCATAGCTCCACCCGATGAAAAGTGCACGCCTCTGCCGGAGCACCCCAGATGCACACGTCTGGACGACCATCCCGCCGCAGCAGCAGACGGATGAGCCCACGCCACCGGGGGGCCACGCTCTGCACGAAAATGGCCAGCACCCTCATGCAATTGGGTACGGGGCTGGAATACGGCGCACGTGGAGAGATTACCTCGCAGAATTCCATTGTTAACAAAACTGTGAAGATAATCTCAGAAACCGCCCCATATAAAGGGCAAAACCACTAACGTTAACAAAAATTATCTGTGTAAGCCACTTAACTTGGTGAATCCCACGCCATTTCGGCAGCAAAAATATTTCTTTTTATTTCTTATTTACCTATCTCCTTTCAGAACACACAATCTTAGTTTTTCTTAATCAAACGACACGAATTGCAATTTGTGCATTATGTATGTAGACAGCTACAAGTACACAAACCTCACAAATTTTTTTTCTCTCTTTTCCAAGCCGGTGCAAGATGCATTCCAATATCTCATACCAACTCTACGTGCACCAAGAATTTTTTTTATTTATTTTTGAGGCAGATATCAAATTCATCTCAACTTATAAACTTATAAACACCCCATAAAGAATATACAACCATACAGTTTTTTCGAGAATTATTCCTCTTCAAAGAATAATTCTCTTTTTCACGGGGGAAGGAATGTTATATATAAAAACATAGGTACATATATGTACCATATGTACATATATGTATAAATATGTAGACATATAAAACCTTAGGACCTAACAGGTAAATTTTTCCAAAAAATAATTAGTAAGCCCTATATATCTGAAAAACCTAGAGTTGGGCATTTAAAAAAGAAAATCATAAATCATAAATTCCAATAAACTAATCATGCACAAAACATGATTAGTTTATCTCCCAAAAAGGGTGAAGAAAATTGCATCAGCAATTTTCTTCACATTCCACACAACTCATAAAATTTTTCCCATAAAACGACTCGGGAAAAACAAAAGTTTCAGTTTACAACCCAAGTCGTTTTACTTAAAAATTTCCATGTTAAATTTTGCCTTCAGCAAAATTTGTCATTTCAACAATTTAACTAAAAAACAAATCAAAAGGCAAATCGGACCTTCAGTACGATTTGCACCGAAAAATACAATATTGTTACGCGCCACAAAGTGATACAAGCGACATCTATTGGGAATGGGAACAACTTTAGGTTAGTGACATCCTAGTAAACTGGGTTTGGAGAATGGAATATTCAGGAAGGTTCTAGGATAATTCGTAGAGTATAAATACGGCGCTGCTCACATCCAGGAGGCGAGTATTATTTCAGACAGCGAAGTGAACGAAGTAAACTATTGGGATTGCGATAATTAGAAGTACAGTACTAGCGATAAATAAAGAGTTGATTTGATAATTATTTGTGAATTTGTGAGAGTAAACAGTAAAGTTAAATAAAGAAAGAACTTTTGAATTATATCTGAAATATTGTGTTTTAAATAACGAACTAAGGCCACGCTCGTAACAACTGGTGTCAGAAGTAAAATAAAATCGCGAAATAAAGTGGTGGCATTTGAATTTGAAATTCAAAGAGTGATTAATTTTGTGAAATCGTGTGTAAAAATTCCGAAAGATAATTTTATATTAAACTGTGAGTGAATTACAAAAGACGCAAGAATGGGACGCAAGCTAGAGGAGCTTCGCATACAGGAATTGAAAGTGGAGTTGGGGAAGCGGTCATTACAAACGACTAGCCTAAAGAATGTTCTAGTCGAGCGACTTAGACAAGCTTTGATAGAGGAAGAAAAGAATCCTGAGACATTCGTTTTCGAAGAAGAACCAGAAATTGAGGAAGAGCCTGCAATGAACATAGAACAGCTTTTAAGTACTTTAATGAGCAAAATGGAAGCCCGTTTTGATGAACAAAAGAATTCTCTCCAGGAACAAAAGAATTCTCTCCAAGAACAAAAGAATTCTCTCCAGGAACAAAAGAATTCCCTCGAGGACCACAAGAAATCTATGGAAACCCGTTTGGACGAACAAAAGAATTCTCTCCAGGAACAAAAGAATTCTCTCGAGGACCACAAGAAATCTATGGAAACCCGTTTGGACGAACAAAAGAATTCTCTCCAGGAACACAAGAAATCTATAGAAACCCGTTTGGACGAACAAAAGAATTCTCTCCAGGAACAAAAGAATTCTATGGAATCACGTTTAGATGAGCAGAAGAATGCTTTGGATGAACAAAAGAATTCTATGGAATCCCGTTTAGATGAGCAGAAGAAATCACTGGAAACGCGTTTGGATGAACAAAAGAGTTCTCTGGAGAATTGTCTAGAAAGTCGCTTAGAGGAACAAAAGAATTTCCTGAAAAACTCGTTAGACGAACAAAATTTAAAAATTGAAGGAATCGAGCAAGAAGTGGCGGAAGTTCAACAAAAAGTGACCGAACAGCTTGACAACTTCAAATCAGATTTGGAGAAGATGAAGCATCGACAACCACGGCACGAAGGAATTGAAATATCCAATGCAGGCAGAATGAAACCTCCAATATTTGATGGACAAAATTCGTGGCATATTTTCAAGAGACAATTCGAGGCTGCTTCCGAAGTAAACGGATGGAATGATGCAGACAAAGCTACAGCTCTGGTATTAGCACTTCGAGGTTCTGCATCAGAGCTTTTACAAACTATACCGATAGAAAGGCAACGTGATTATACTTCATTAGTACAGGCGATAGAGTTACGTTATGGAGATGAACACATGCAGCAAGTATATCGCCTACAGCTACGCAACAGGATTCAAAAGCATGGCGAATCGCTACAACAACTGCAGGGTGATGTGGAAAGATTAGCTTATCTCTCATACTCTAGCGTAAATGCAGATTTCCTTAATGAAGTGGCAACAGAAGCATTTGTGAACGCTATTGCAGATCAAAATTTACAACAAGCGTTGAGGCTAGCAGGAAAGAAATCAACAGCAGAAGCACTAGGCTATGCACTAGCGTATGAATCTGCCAGGCAAGCTTCCCGAAGTACAGTACGAGTGAGAGAAATTTCGGTGGAGGAATGTACTTGTAATAGAATGCAGCCATCACAGAGCAATTCTTCACGTGGTATTCTGCGATGCTGGAATTGTAATAGACCAGGACACCCCCAAAGG
>OZ005742.1:218015032-218066138 GCA_963930735.1 Dioctria linearis | reverse complement strand
CATTGGATTTGAAGACCGGTTACTGGCAAGTGGAAATACATCCCGAGGACCGAGACAAAACTGCTTTCTCAGTTGGAAGTGGCTTATGGCAATTCAAAGTTATGCCATTTGGATTATGTAATGCTCCAGCCACATTCGAACGACTCATGGAATGTGTTTTACGAGGATTAACCTGGAAAACATGTCTTGTCTACTTAGATGACATAATTGTGATCGGAAGGACATTCGAGGAACATAAAAACAACTTACGGGACGTACTTCAAAGACTGAGGGATGCGAAACTGAAGCTCAGTACGAATAAATGTGCTCTATTCAAGAATGAAGTAAAATACTTGGGGCATATAGTTTCATCACAAGGAGTAAGAACTGATCCAGAGAAGATAAGAGCTGTGAAAAATTGGCCTGTTCCAAAGGACAAACATCAATTAAGGAGTTTTCTTGGATTAGCTACCTACTACAGGCGATTCGTAAAAGGTTTTGCAGATATAGCAAGGAGCCTACATCAACTTACAGAAAAAGGAAAGCCGTTCATATGGTCAGATAAATGTAACGAGAGTTTTGCAAATTTGAAGCAACAGCTCTGTGGAACTCCAGTGCTTCACTATCCAAAGCTGGGAAAAACTTTTATATTGGACACGGATGCCAGCAATGTAGATATTGGTGCAGTGCTTTCACAGGAGGAGGATGGTCAAGAGGTGCCAGTAGCTTATTTTAGCAAAGCACTCTCAAAATCGGAGAGAAATTATTGTGCTACAAGGAAAGAGCTACTTGCCATTGTAAACTCAACCAAGCATTTCCATAAATATCTCTAACGGGCAGAAATTTATCCTCCGCACTGACCATGCAGCGCTTAAATGGCTTTTGCAGTTTAAGAACCCTGAGGGGCAAGTGGCGAGATGGATAGAGCGACTCCAAGCTTATGACTTTGAAATCCAACACCGAAGAGGACGTATCCATGGAAATGCAGACGCCCTTTCACGACGTCCATGCAAAGTTGAATGCAAACATTGCGTTCGGCTGGAAGAAAAAGAAACGGAGGCAACTATACAGCTGATGACGGTGGAACCATCGACAGGTTGGAACAACGAGAGCTTGCGAACGGCTCAACGGGAAGACCCAGACATAGCACCTATTCTTGCTTGGAAAGAAGACATGGAAAGACCACAATGGCAAGATTTCTCGGAGAGGAGTGAGAAACTGAAGAGCTACTGGGCTCAATGGAACTCTCTTCACGTTGAATGTGGTATATTAAAGCGCAAGTGGGAATCAACTAACGGCGAGTCATTCCGAATGCAAATAGTCGTGCCAGCATCCCAGGTCAAAGATGTTCTAGAAGAAATGCACAGTGGATCATCTGGAGGACATTTGGGGGTGAATAAAACAATTTCCAAAATACGTGAAAGGTATTATTGGTTACATATGCGGGAGGATGTTGAGGAATGGTGCCGCAGATGCACTATCTGTGCTTCTTGCAAAGGACCACCACACAGAAGTAGAGGAAAAATGCATAAGTATAATGTAGGAGCCCCATTTGAAAGGATAGCCGTAGACATCGCTGGACCTTTTCCAGAAACAGATAACGGTAACCGTTATATATTAGTTGCTATTGACTATTTCAGTAAATGGCCTGAAGCTTATGCAATCCCTAATCAAGAGTCTACCACAGTAGCGGATCAAGTAGTAATGAATTGGGTCAGTAGATTTGGTGTTCCTCATGAACTTCATTCGGACCAAGGACGGAACTTCGAATCACGGACTTTCCAAGAGATGTGTAAAATTCTGGGAATAAGAAAAACCAGAACAACTCCTCTGCATCCACAATCTGATGGCATGGTAGAGCGCTTCAACAGAACATTGGTCGAGCATCTAAAGAAAGTAGTCGACTATCACCAACGCGATTGGGATCGACATATTCCCATGTTTTTAATGGCCTATCGATCAGCTGTACACAACACGACCGGACAAACTCCAGCAAAAGTGATATTCGGAAAGGAGATGCGTTTACCTAGCGATCTCAAGTTTGGTACACCCAAAGGTGAACAAAAGTTACCAGACGATTATGTATCGGAACTTAGACAACACTTAGCTGATGTACACGAAGTCACGAGAGCAAAATTAGCAATAAATACCGATCGGATGAAGACCCGCTATGACTTACGTGCTAACTCAGCAGGATTTAATGAAGGTGACCTTGTTTGGCTGTACAACCCGAAACGACGTAAGGGACGTTCTCCCAAATTACAACAACACTGGGAAGGACCGTATTCAGTAGTGACTAGAATAAATCACGTAGTATATAGGATTCAGCGGGGTACAAGAGGCAAACGGAAAATCGTTCATCTAGATCGTTTATGTCAATACTGCGAGCATCAAGACCGTGGATCACCTGTTGTTCGGGACGAACAATTTTAAGAAGGGGGCAGTGTTACGCGCCACAAAGTGATACAAGCGACATCTATTGGGAATGGAAACAACTTTAGGTTAGTGACATCCTAGTAAACTGGGTTTGGAGAATGGAATATTCAGGAAGGTTCTAGGATAATTCGTAGAGTATAAATACGGCGCTGCTCACATCCAGGAGGCGAGTATTATTTCAGACAGCGAAGTGAACGAAGTAAACTATTGGGATTGCGATAATTAGAAGTACAGTACTAGCGATAAATAAAGAGTTGATTTGATAATTATTTGTGAATTTGTGAGAGTAAACAGTAAAGTTAAATAAAGAAAGAACTTTTGAATTATATCTGAAATATTGTGTTTTAAATAACGAACTAAGGCCACCCTCGTAACAATATGTATGTACATACGTACATACAGATTATTAAAAAGCTTTTACGATAAGAAACGCGCGCCGCATAAATGCATTGTATGTATATGCGCGTCGCGTTTTCAAACGGTGGCTGATGTTTTAAAAAGTGTAAGATTACATTTTTGCAGCCATCGTTCAACGCGAGTAATTCTGGACATGTTTGAACAAGTCCAGAATTGAAAAAGTAAAATTCTCTCAGGATAAGAAAATGCAATTTAGCATTTTCGATCCTGAACAACTGCCCCTGATCACGATGAATGTGATCAAGAGTTGAGTTGTATTTTTGGTTTTGGTCGGAACGATAAGACAAGTTTTTTCCTCCTGGTCGTTGGTCGGTGTTGATAAAGAAAAAGAAAGAATAGAAAGTTAAATTGTGCTCCTGAAACAACAAAAAATATTAGAAGTTTAAGCTGTGTTTTTTTTATAAAAGAGTAGAAAAATAGAAAGTTAAAAAAAAAGTTTTAAAGTTTAAGTTGTGTATCTTTATTAATAAAGAAATAGAAAAAAAATTAAGTTGTGTTGTGTACCTCTTGTGAAAAGTGTCCTCAATTGGATTAGCAGTACAACCAAGTTCAAAAGGTGAGCAATCGACATATAAATATAACACGTACATGCCTATGTAAAAAGGCAATGAACTGAGCTATAGTGAAAAGCGCTTCAGAATATTTTTTATGCCATAGCCCACATTTTCCCAATGGAAAATTATGTACTTACACTGTGAACTGTGAACAATACAAATCCTTATCTATATATATTAACTAAAAGGGTATAGCATACTTACACAATAAAAACTTTCTGCTAATGATTCCTTTTCTTGATGGCTCTTAGGAAAATGAATAATTCTTGGAGAAATGGATACCAGGTATTCCATGAAAATATTAATTATTTTGAACGTAGCCGATTCGGCTATTCCAAATAAATGTGCTACTTCCCTCATGCTGGCTTTGTTTCCAGCGTACCTGTGTTAAATATTGTGTTATTATTATGGTCTTTTTTTATCATTAAACAATTTACCACAAAAATATCAGTATGTAATGACTGACTGGGATGCGCCATGCCAAGCATATTTTGGAAATGCTTCTGAGTTTAAAAAGTCTCTTCTGAGTTTTTCAAATGTTGTCCTCTCCACTCGAAAATGTCTCTGAAACTATTGAATGTAATTGTAAAGAGTTTCTCAAATATTAGGCAATATATTACTTCTCTGTTTGTATAATGTTCAACAACATTTTGTACAAAATTCTCCACTTTATGCGATTCTTCCCTCTGTAAAATGGGAAGAACTGCCAAAAATTCTTCAAATTCGTCCGACTCATTTGATGAGGAGGAATCACTCGCGTTGTAAACTGCATTTACGAGTAATGCCATTTTAAAATGTTCATCCATTATAATATCAACAAAAAAATAAATCACTTAATAAAATAAAAAACTTTTAATCCCTTTTTAAAATGTTCGTCGTTTATAATTTTAATAAAAAAATAAATCACTTTGACAAAATAATTTAACTTCCGAATGTTTGCACATCATACTGAAAACAAATAATTTTGATTTGACGTTTAGTTCGGAACCGTAACTACAAATTTTCATGGAACAAGAAAGTTCAAAACCGGAGTAGAAACCGAACATGAACCGCTGTGAAAAGAACATACGTTCTGAACCAGTTCTGTGTCAGTGCGGTGAAAAAAACACTTTGGGTGTAGGAACCGAACGAGTTATGGTTCAGTTCAGGTGAAAAGAATTCACCACTAGATGAAGGATGGAATTAAAGCAGAAGTAAATTCCTACTCAGGTGTGGAATAGAAATGAAGCAGAAGTAAATTTCTGCAGTAGGAGTAAATTCCTACTTAAGCCCGGTATTATGTTCATTTGGCGGATAAATATTTCGCAGCAATCGAACAGGGACCTCTTTTACGGCTAAAATTTTTCATTGTTTTGAACTATAGGTGGCAGCTTTTGACAATCAGCTGTCGTGCATTTGTGATATTATTTCGAGTTCTTTTAGATTGCTATTGCAATTACCCAATCTTAAAATAGTAAGGAAAATTATATTTATACTTACTATTTTAATTTCTTCTCAAAAGAGTTGTCTAAATGAAGACGGAATTTTTTGTCAGAAAAAAATAATAAAAATACACTGTCACTCTTTTATTCCAATTTCATTCAACTTCAAACGTCAAAATTTTAACGTGGAAAAAAGGTATTGAGCAGATAAATCTGATGCTAAACACATGTTTGTGGAAATTAATTCCATCTACTTGTCAAAACCGAACAAACTTTCAGCTGATAAAACACAATACCACTTTCTTCAGCGATTTGGCTAAATATTTCGCAACTAAATTTCACCGCTAAATGTAAATACAAAATTTATCCGCGAATACAAGGATTTAGATGGGAGGATGGAATTAAAGCAGAAGTACGTTCCTGCTCAAGTGTGGGACAGAAATGAAGCAGAAATAAATTTCTGCAGTAGGCGGAAATTCATACTTAGATGGGAGCAAAAATTAGATTTTGTTCAAAGGATAGGAAATAGATTAAATTCAGGTGGAGGATGTGTTTAGAGTAAATTCTGAACCAAGAATGAGGTGATTCTGTTGTGGATCGTCGCATTATTATAGCCGCCGTGAACGGCTATTTTTCGGCTTCATGATGGGTTGCCTTGGCAATGCTCGATCTCAAAGCTGTATTCCATTGAACTTCGACTGCGGCGTCACGAATTGACGTCATATCGTCACAATTTTCATTTGATGACATTGGCATTGTAAGTATATAGGCGTATGATGGATTTTTGGTAAGTTTGTTAATTTATTGTATTACTTACTGATTAGTAATGAGTTTTTTGTTTATTTTCAGATGGAAATATATTTGGAAGGAATTAAGGGCGGCGCTGGACCAGAGGGAGGAAGTTCCCTAGCATTAGATAACTGACAACAGAGAATTGAATTCGTTGTGTTTTATTATTTTGTATCTTTTTAGGAAGCATAAACTGGGGAAGGAAAAGCATCGAGGGAATATAAGGAAAACTCGGTGTGGCCTGAACAGCTATGGAAGAGAAAGGCACAACCAAAATCTCAACACGACTAATTTATTTGGTATAATAAGCATTCCAAAAACTCTCAATCTCCATCATTACAGGGCAAACTCATACTTCAAAGGGCAGCATGAAGTTAGGATGAGTCTTTGAGACTAAGTACCCTGAATGAAGAAATCGTCGTAGAGGACTAGTGCAGTGACACACATTCTTTGTCATTCCCCAACCCCAGACTCTACTTAATCTCGTAAAGGCAGGTTTTGGTTGCTACATTTTCTTTTTGGTAATACTTAAATTCACATGGTCAACATTTAAATGCGATTAAACATATTAGAAACAGCTACTTGTAATAGCAGACAGTTGAGAAATTCCGTGAGAATCTTACGGTAATCTTGTCCAAACGACCTGTGAATTTAAGCTAAATGCAAATGGCATCTTGACGATGTGTATGTATGTATTATCTTGAGAGCACATATTAAGATACATTCGCTGATGAACATTTTTTGGAGCCCAGTCAAGAAAAGCTCAAAACAAACCCGGCAATGTAGGAATTTAGTGGATGGAAATATTCCATGGTTTCAAATAAACAAATGAAGGGTAGGTTTGTCAAAAAATAATGAAATATTTTGATATATTATCTGTTTATAGCAGTGATACTAACCTTTTCAAAGCCACTCCTGTGTTCCTGTCCTATTGCACCTTACAGCCTGCTGTGTTCCGATTGGCAAATTTATAAACATATATTTTTAGCTTGCAATGAATAAAACTGCGAATTGCGAACTACCTTTTTGATTATTGAATATTCACTTTTGTTGGCAATGATACAGTACTATTTTCACTCGACTTTCCCATTCTATACTAAGCAGCAACCACCAACAACAATTGCGAATAATCGAGGAATTTTGTTTCTGTTAATTTTTTATCTCCAATGGTAACTTTATTAATTACTTGTTGATTCAATTAAATTACTGTATAAATTTATAATAAATGAAAAAAGAATTATTTTTTAAGTTTTATCAAACGTGTGCTTTTACACTCAAATTCAGTTTGATTATTTATTTTTTACTGGTGCGAAAATGATTTCTCCAATATCTACGTTTTGAAATACACTTTGCAGTTTTGCACCGACTGTTTTAAACAAAGCATTAGCTTTAGCACTACACTAGCAGTTAGCAACAAGACAAGACAAGCTGGCAAGCAAAACACCAGAACCGCACTGCTGTGGCGTTGCAGCGCTTTCAGAACGAGCGAGAAAGAGACGAGAAGTCTAGAAAACACTAGAAAAAGTAATGAAATGAACTTAGATACAACTCTGTCTGATAACCATTTGACTGTACAAAACAAAACAACTAACACTGACAGCAACAAATTGCCTTGTTTGCGCGACGAGAGTACGTCCTACGGTTAGGTTACGGTTACATGCTGTTACTGTGCTGTGGTCTGCGTTCAGTTTTCTTCCAAGGCTCAATTTATAAATTACTGTACATTTTGTGCTCAAAGTGAAATAACCGTACATTTTGCGTACGGTCAGTACGGAGCGATGTTGCAGGAGCCCTGCCCTGGGGAAACCTCGCTTGGAGCGCTTCGGTTCGCGGGATGGTACCATGAGCGCTGCTCTCGTCAATTGCTACCAATTTTGGGGCAAGCTAAGCACTATTTTTGCGATTCTCTTTTCTAATTTTACTTTTATTTTATTTCAAGCGAACAAACAAAAACCTTTCCTGAATCGAAAGAAACCTTGACGCCTGCTTCAAAAATTCGACCAGAACCAAAAAACGATCAGTCTACAATATGGCGGAATCAACATGAAACTATTTCCTTGTTCTACTCAATTTTTGCACATGTTTCACTTTCTGTCAATTTATTTTAGCCTACCCAGTGACCTCCAGCTATGAATAACTCCTGGGTACTCATTACTTATTACGTTACATTTCTTTGTTTTTACAGGTTAAGTTTTTCTTATTTAAATGTTCACTCTTATTGTAATATGTAAATGTCACAATGTTTCTCTTCTTCTTGTTCTTGTATTTAGCTTATCTTTATTTTACAAGCTAGAAAATATCTCCTTCATCTTTACTTTTATTTGAATTCAGGTCAGGGTATCCTTTGGTTTCTACTTTTCCACATGTCAAACAGTTTCTTTTACTCTTATCCAAAATGTTTAATTTTACCGCCTTTAGCTCCTTTTGTCGACCAATCCTAGCTTTGTCACCTGTTCTTTTTTAATTTGAGATTATCCACATGCTAGGAAGAAGTTTTTCTAGATTTAGTTAATTAAGTTAACCTACAATTCTCCTGATCGGTTATGGTGCGATTTTTTTTTCCATTGGTGTAAATGTTCCAACCTCCCCCTTTTGTGAATATTTTCTTTCCAAAAATGAGCTTTACACATTCTCCCCATACAATGTTTGTGTACTATTCACAAAACCTACCTAGACGAAAATCAACTGAAATATAATTTTCCTGTATATTGCTCATTTTATTTCAGAAAAAATTATTCAAAATGAAGTGGAGTCATTAACAGTTAAAAGGTCTGTTTTAAAACTACACTATTCAGCAATATTCACCTTGGGTAATTAAAAGCAGATATTGCAGTCGACACCTCCACACACACCAGTCACCCACTACTACTGAACTTTTCATCCGCGAAACAAGATTTTTAATTTTGTGTTGGATTTTTTTGTCATAAAAGTTTTGGAATTTTTCACAATTTATCTTTGAGAGTGAATGGAGTCTGGAGCGATGCATACAGAGATTTGAATTTTCCGGCGATAGTTACAGGGTGATTAATATGTTTTGAATGAGTATTGTGAGCTTTTAAAAAAATTTATGTTCTTACATAATTAGTTACGTGCCAGGTAGGGGATAGGTCGGTGTTACTATAACGTTTAAAAAAGTTTTCTATCTCAAGTACTATGAGATATGTGTACAAGAAGTCTTATACTCGTACCTAAAAGTCAAAAGTTATAGTTTGAACGTAACGGTCACGATCAGTAATATTTATAGTTTGGATTTAGATTTGGTTTAACTTAAGCTGTAGTACGTGTAGTCATGAGATTTAATTAAAAATCTGTTAAAAATTGCGCAGGAGTGCACTAAATGATGGGCGTAAGGGAAAAAAGGTACAGACAGAAATTTCTACCATCTTTCATCCAGCCATGATTATTTGTCCAAATTTCAGAAGCGTTTCATAAGGCGATAGTACAGATAATATGGAAGTATACATAAATACAAGACGTATATGGTGTGTTTAAACTATATAAAACATTATAACATTGTTGTTGACTTACCTTTGTAATTCATTTGCTGTGCCCAGCCTGCAGATGGAAAACAGTAGCTGAGACAATTTACATCTATGTATGTTTATTGTATGTTGTCTGTGACAGCAGATTGAATCCTCCACAAAAGGTTCACTTCCCAAGAGAGAAAAAAACTCGCGCACTTCACAAGAAAACCGAAACAAAATTTAGATTAAACACAAAAATACTTTCCACAGATTTTCCCTGATTCATACGTTTTAATTCGTAAGAGGATCCCTACTTTCTGCAGGATTAACATGAATTTCTGATGGAAATGTAACTAACGAATTTGGCCACCTCCCACAAGCAATAATATAGAGAAAAAAGGCTTTCCAAAAACTTTCTTCATCCCTCATTACCTTTTCAATTAAGGTAGATTTTTCATATTTTATTGAACGACATTACAAAAAAAAAAAAAAAATACGAATTACTTCGCACCCGAGAGCTTTTGCTTATGATATGTGCAGTGAATGTTTTCATTGCAAATGAAACTTTTCAATAACTTTTTTTGATTAAATTAAAGCCTACAAATTTAACTAAATTTGGGAAGGTAAACAAACTAATCTGAACTTTACCGGAAGACCACAGCACTTTTCATTAAAATTACATTTACTGAAGAAATTGATAAGAAAAAACACTTCAATTACTTAGGGATCGACATTTTTAAATCGATATCGATATTTTATTAAATACACCTCTCTCACCCAAAACCAATTAAAGATTTCACTTTATGATTATGAACGCTTGCACTATTTCATTGAAATTTCAATCGCACATAGCAGCACGCGGCCACGTTAAGTCACGTAGGTATGCAATTTATGACGCATTCCCGTTTTAAGTATTTCCCGGCACCTTCTGCATCTACTGCAAAAAACTCATTGCAGGTAAATAAATAAAAAAAAAATCTTAAATAGAAAAAGATCTGCAAAACGACTACACCATGTTACAACCGCATCACTGGAAACACGAAATTTTCAATTTAACAATGAATTTCAAAATGCCAAGAATTTTCTTCTGAGATCATTTCAGCGTACTACCTACGTACCTACACCATGTTCACGTATTAAAAGTTTTAGATTGAAAGAGAGTACCTCGCGCAATATCGTTTCACACTAAGCAAGATTGTCGCGAAAGTTTCTGGCTCTATTCATGTAGATACGATACAAGAAAACTACTGCACAAATTAAATAGTTCTGCACTGCTCTAGAGTACATGTATCGCTACCGTCACGACGTATTGCCCTTAATTCAACGAAAATTTCGTCTGGCGGCCAGTTAACAGCAAAAAAAAAAGAAATATGTACTCACAATTAGTTTTCAGTAATTTACTGAAATTTTACTTTTTGAAATTCTTACAAATTTATCAGAAATTTGCAAAACGACTAACATGTTCAGACAGAAACTCCGCTCGAACCCCGAGATGAAATGCTACGTGAACATGATACAAGCGACGCAAGGTAAGGTAACCATTTAACGGTTAAAACTTTGAAATTCTATTTAATCACATTCTCTTCGTTTGAATTAGAAGGTACAACGAGAAGAAAGTACAAAAATTCGTAATAAAGAAAAATCTATTTTACAGTGGCACCAAATTTTGTTCCATTTGTTAGTTATTTTTGATGCTATGTTTGTTCTTCAATCACAATAGTCAGTATCATAAGAGAATTTAGGGGAAATCTAGCAATTTCTTAGACATTTCCGTTTATTTCGTCATTTAAAGGATTTGTTTTATCCGTTTAAAACAAAAAATTTAAATCGAGGAAGGTTTTTGATTATAATTGTTAAATCATTTTTAAATGACCAAAAAAATTTAATTTTATCGGCCCAGAAACGTGTCAGCAAGTGATCGATTTCACTGCATTCTCTTAAGAAAGTTAAGCCCAATTCAGAATCGGTGCAGCATTCAGCAGCTGTGCTGGAAGATTTGATATCATGGGATCATATCGCGCAATTCGCAATCGACGCAGCATGCATGCAGATTCATCATGATGCAAGAGTTTGAAAATTTCAAATTTTGATGCATGCTGCAACAGTTCTGCCAACATACTTAGGTAAAAATAAATTTCAAACCTTATTTATCTTTCATATTTCCTCCGGATCTATTTTTTTTAAAAGAAAAAGACTAAAATAAAATTATGCACAAAAGAAAAACTCGGTATTAAGGTGTTATATTTGTAAATAAATGTAAATTATAAAAAAAAGTTAGCATTACAAAGCTTGTACTGCTTGTTGCACCGATTGTGAATTGGCCGGCACAATCTTTGCAGCATGCATCATTATGCATGCTGGCTTCGATTCTGAGTTGGCCTTTACTATAGAGAATGAAGAACAAACATGGCGTAGAAATGAAACTAAAAATGGAATAGATTTTGTTGACACTACTGTAAAATAGATTTTTTTTTTATTACGAATTTTTGTACTTTCTTCTTCTTGTTCCTTTAAATTCAAACCAAGGGAATGTACTTAAAGAGAATTTAAAATTTTAACCGTTACTAAGTGACCTTACCATTGCGGCGGCGCTCGTTTCCACGTAACATTTCTTTCGGTGTTCAGGAGCAGTTTCTGTCTAAACGTAGTGCTGCGAGTTTGTTATAAATTTTCAAGAACTTAAAAAGGAAAATTTCAGGAAATTACTAAAAACTTCTTAGAAGCGGAGTCTAATTGCGAAGAAGAAATTTACAAATTAACAAATCTCATAAATTTGGCTAGGTTGTCTAATATGTGGATGTTAATTACGTAGAACAGCGTCTTCGAACTGTAAATGATTCCATAGTTGAAGAGTTCTTCAAAGTTTTGTTTAAGTGTAAAGTAAATGTAATAAGTTCCCTCTCCGCTCTTGCTTTTAATTGTTTTAGACCTCAGGTGAATTTCTTGTCGTAGGTATGTATATTTACGTCTGCTTTCACCAATTAATGTCTAAATTTTCATCGCAAAATTCATCAGTGAAATATCTTTGTTATAGGTACCCCAACTCAACCGAACTTTCTTCCAAGCCAACATCCCATTTCCGACAACATTTCGAACTGAAGCTTGGTTTTGTAATGCTTCTACGAATGCAAAGATATTGAGGCCTTACAACATATAATCAATGGAATCGCAATAAGTCCGAAAATTTCCGGCTTTTCCGACTATGCGATGGAATTCTGTTTCTGTATTCATTATTCTCATGTAGTAAATCTGCAAAATTTTTGAAGGGGGCTTGGCGTAATTGTTTAAAACAAAACAAAATTGTGAGCTGCCACTGACACAATGAACAAAAACAAAAATGTGGGAAACACATAAAAGTAAACAAAGAAATATTTTGAACTCTATACCAGAGATAACCTAAGGTCGTTTGTGTTAGAATATATTTTGTATAAACCTAGTATTAAGCTATCATGTAAACCTAGAGTTAAGCTGTCATACTTATAACACTCTTGTTCAAACTTCACTTCGAGTTCTTGTTTCAACGCAACTAGACGTATATTTTATATTATAATAAAGACACTTTGAATTAACATTTCTGTGTTCTTTAATACTAATAGTTTGCACATCGAAAAACACAAATTTTGTCCTAAACTAACAGAAATTTGCCGCAATACATGCAATAAAATATTGGATTTTAATTCTAATTACAGTTTCGATAAAAAAATATCCATATTTAAATCTTTATTTCAATTAAAACACATTCTTATGTTTATTCGTACGAGAAACAAATTTTCGTTCCGAACTGTCAAGTACATTTTCGTTCCATACTACGTTCCACACACGTTCCTAAATAACCTCAATTCCGTTTATTTACATTTGATACAAATCCAACCCAACTTTTATTCGTTCGTTTTTTATATGTAAGCATAAACGAAGTTTCGGTGTGAAACCGTTTATTCGTTCGTTTTCGTTTTTCGATGTGTAAGCGGCCTAATATTAAGAAGAGAGGACACAGCCGAAAAAAATTGGAACTTTTTCGTGTTTTAGACCCACTGACATATAATAAGAATGGACTGAGCCATCCTATCTAATTCCTATAGTCAAAATGGCACAAATTTTGGTTAAAATCTATTTGTCTCTTTCAAGCTCAAAATGTACACTAAACTGTAACCATTTTTGGAAACAGTACGGCTATATTAATTGGAATAACTGACTTATAACAATGGATTGAGCGTATTGTCATTTTCTTATAGTAAAGCATGGCAAAAGTTTTATAGTTCTGTCTTTCGCCCTATGGCAGAGTTGGAGCTACCAACACAAAATATTGCATTCTGGAACGTTTGCTTATGCCATTGGATGTTTTTATGTTGCCTACAGATGCAATCACCTCAGAAGGAATAAGGTAAAGATAGTGTTTGCCATGCTCCGTCCCTCTTGCCCATAAGCAGGATTCAGTTAAGAATAACTTTTGAAAATTAAAGTCGGAATGAGTTTAATTTCTTATAAGCGTTTAAAATATCACTTGGGCGTAAGAAAATATATATTTTTAATTAATTTCGATTTAAGGGTGTAAAATTTCATCTGATTGGTTAAGTTTTATATGTTTTTTAAGTAATCGTTTTAAAGGGTACTCTAACGGTGATATACAGAAACACAATATTTTTTGTGCCACATGAAATAGCAAATCGCTCAGTCCATTGTTATAAGTCAGTGATTGGAATGCATTGGAATTGACATAAAAATTGAGACAAATATATTGTTTTTATACGTCTATCTCTTACAAGCTCAATGGTATTTGACAACAAATCTGCAGAGGAGCACATTTTTCAGTAATATTAAAATATTAATTTTTGTGTTAATTAAAACAAGTTTAACTTCCTAATCAATTTTAATTTAATGCAATACTATTTTATAACATCTTTAGTGTTTCCAATCGACAAATAATAATAAATTAAGAATCGGTGTGCAATTGTACGAAATTAGGGGTTTTCACAGCCTGTTCAATATTTGTGCCATTTTTGAAGCAAGAACGCTCAGTCCATTCGTATTATATGTCAGTGTTTAGACCAAAACAGGTAATGTCATATACCTACTTTCGTCTTTTGCATGAATGGGAGAAAAGGACTTGTCTGTGCAACTGAAACATCGAGCTAAAAATAAAAATCGAGAGAACGTAGGATTACCCGAACGACAAAATCTTATTGAATCCCTCAAAACCCTATCAAACTATTCATAATAACGTACATCAGGTCACACTCCCTCCATTTTTTAAGAAAAGGATAAATTTCGCTTTGACCAAGGTGCTGCAAGGAGATATAAAATTCCTCCCAAATGAAATTCTCATTTTTCTTGAAAATATCTGAGAAACCAGCATGAGTTTCCCCCACTTAATCTCTTAAGAGTAAAACGAATGTTAACAGAAGCACGTGCTGCTCAAATTATAAAGAAATTACACTAACAAACAATGGTTATGCAATAAAATACGTTAGATATTACTCACAACATTTCAGAGAAACCCGCTTTTCACAAAACCACGGGAATATTTTATTTGAGTAAAACGTGAAAACTCCAGCCTTTCTCATTTATTTACGAAAAGAATCATTTTCCATTCTGTTTGGTTGCATGCAACTTGCGCTTTCACATTTTTGATCTTTATTCATAAAATTTTTAATGACAGTTTGATTTTTATACCCTAGATGAAATCTATAGGGGTATACTAAGTTTGTCATTCCGTTTGTAACACCTCGAAATAATGATGGTAGAGCAAAATGGATTGGACACCCACGCATAATATTAAAAGTTATTTTGATTTTTGCATGTCCGTCCGTCCGTCTGTCCGCACGATAACTCGAGAGCGCGTATACTTGGAGAGCTGAGTACACGGACTTTAAAAAAAAAAGTAAAATTAAATGAGACAAATCAGGCAACTCGTTCTTGGGGTAGCCATACAAAAATTTCGTTTTCCGTTATATATTTGAACACTGCCTGCGAACGCGTTGACGTAGAGAGCTGAAATTTGGTACGTGGTGTTTTCATTGTACTAGCAAATAAAATTTCAGAAATGGACTAAATCGGGCAAGCCATTCTTGGTGTTGCCATATAAAAATTTAGGTTTTTTATGTATACTGTGAAAACGATCAGTCCAAGACATTTTTATTGTACTAAAAACTTCTTCAGAATATGAAATTGTATAAAATTAGTTATAATCATTTCTTCTGTCCGACGAACCGTTCTAGAAATATATGCGAAAAACCAGTGCAAAAATCAAAATTGCTCAAATGGGTACCCATACGAAATTTCTTACGGATATGCATCTAGGGTGTCATAAGAATTGGTCTTAGACCAATATTAGCTTTTTTACTTGTTTTTTTTTATTTCTTTCTTTCTTTCTTCCTTTTCTTATCGTGTGCATTTTAAATGTAAAACAATCGGATAACTATTCTGTTCCTAACTTGTGATTAAGTTAAATTTGACTATACTCATGCTATATTAGTTCCCTTCCCCTTTTTATACCATAGATGAAATTTAAAATTTAAGTTTGTCATTTCGTTTGTAACGAACAGAAATAATGATGGTAGAGTAATATCAAAAGTTATTTTGACTTTGCAGGTCCGATAACTCGAGAACGTTTTTACTTAGAGAGCTGAAATTTCACACGTTGGCTAAAAAAAAAGCAAAATTATGTTCGAAAATGAGACAAATCGGGCAACTCTTTCGTGGGGTCGCCATACAAATATTTTGTTTTCCACCATATATTTAGCCATTTCCTGAGAACGTGTTGACATAGGTTGCTGAAATTTGGTACATTATATTTTTGTAGCAATAGCAAATAAAATTTCGAAAATGGAATAAATCGGGCAGCCCCTTCTTGGTGTTGCCATATTGAAATTTAGGTTTTATACGGATACTGTGAAAACGATCGATCCTAGACATTTTTAATGTACTAAAACCTTCTTCAGAATATTTAATCCTATAAAACTGGTTATAATCATTTTTTCTGGCCGACAAACCGTTGTAGAAATATATGCGAAAAACCACTGCAAAAATCAAAATTGCCCAAATGAGTGACCATGCGAAATGTCATACGCCATTCATCTACGATATCATAAGAGTTGGTATTACACCAATTCTAGCTTTTTTACGTGTTTTCATGTCTTTTCACGTATTTTCACTTAGTTATTTGCAAGAAAGGAAATTTTCTAGTTTAATTAACGTGCTTGAAAAACACATTCGGGGGATTATTTCGGCGATTATTGCAACAGCACAATTCATTGTTGAAATATTTTCCCATTTATTAACGTAAGTCCAACGCTGAATCATTAAATTATCACTTCGAATGCTTTTATTTAAAATTAACACAATAAATGGAAAAATTTAGCGTTTTTTAATTAAATAACACACAAAATACAAAACCCGGCACGAGAACACGAATCCCACGTTTAATTCGAATTGACACAATTGACTAATGTTCAGTTCACTTGATTAAACCTTGGTTAAACTTGGTTAAATTCTTCTTGCCTTTCCATCGCATCGGCTGATTGAGTTTGCTTCACACCGATGGCGATTTTACACGATATTTCACTTCCGTAAATGTAATAGGTTTAATTAAAGAGGAGAATCTGGGTTTTCGAACTTATGAACTTTAGGTTCTCTGCCAGAATCGTGAATTCTCTGAAGCAACCGTCCCAGTTACCGGAGGAGTTGCCATCAAACTGACTCCCTCACTACCACATGAGAGTGCCCACTTAGTCCTATCATTCTAAAGTAAATATTTGCAATGTTCTTGTGAAAAACTGACAAAAGTCCGTTTTGAATAGCTTCATACAGAAAAATTGTCTGCTGAAAATCTTAAGCTTACTGTCTTATCTTCCCAACTGTAATCAAATTTTTATATATAAGACTGTTGTTCGTTTGCTACATACCTATATGTATTTCTATATCAAAATAACTAGACACCATTAGATGCACTACACTTCTCCCAATGTGATACAAATGCGTTTATGTCAGTTTTGTAGAAATCCGAATTTATGGACTGAAGGAATTCCTCGAAGGTGATTTTGAGGTCTTCTTCATTATTGTGTTGTTTTCCCGCCAAAAAGTGATTTAAATCTTTGAATGAGTGGTAGTTGGATGGCGATAAGTCCGGTGAGCGGTGAGAAAGAATTTCATACTGCAACGCGTGTAATTTTTGGATCGTAGCTCTTGCCTTATAGGGTCTTGCATTATGGGGTCTTGCATTATCGTGAAGCGGTATGATTCCATTTCTGTTGACCAATCTTGGCTGCTTAACGCTTAGTTTTTGGTGCATTTCTTCCAGTTGAGTGCAGTAGCTCTTAGCGTTGATACTTTCACCACTGTTTAAAAAGGAATAGTGGACAATTCCAACAGCAGACCACCAAACAGTCACCATTATCTTCGTCGGATGAAGATTCGGTGTTGGTATGTGTTTTGGTGCCTCGTAACCATTGTGCAGTTCGACGACTATTATCATATAGAATCCATTTTGCATTACACGTCACTATTCGGTGTAGAAACGGATCCGTTTTGTGTCGGGAGAGCAGAGAAATTCAAATTTCCAGTCGATCGATCATGTTTCGCTCAGTCAGATAGTCAGATAGTTTGGCGAGGGTCAGACTCCACTACAGGTAGCAGTTCGATGTTGTCCTTTTAATTTGCCCTTCATACTACAGGGTTATCCCATGAGAGGTGTTATTTTAATTAGCCCGCTATTTCGGTAGGTGTCACTTTGGAGCTGTCATTTTTTGACATTTGACAAGTAGAAACTACGCCATTAATAAAAATGGAACGATACACGATTCGACAACGCATTGAAATTATTAAAATTCACTTTTCACTAAATTCTCTAAAATTCACTTGAGTGATGAGGCCCATTTCCACCTCGATGGCTTCGTCAACAAGCAAAATTGTCGCATCTGGGGCTCGGAAAACCCAAGAGTTATTGTTGAAAAGCCTCTCTAAACTCAACGTGCGACTGTTTGGTGCGGTTTATGGTCCCGCGGGGTCATTGGACCTTACTTTTTCGAAAATGAGGCTGGAGCAACAGTTACGGTGAATGGAGCGCTATCGACAGATGATTAATGATTTTTTATGGCCGGAATTGGATGGTATTGATCTGGACAACGTTTACTTGCAACAAGACGGCGCTACGTGCCATACAAGCAACGAAACCATTGATCTTTTACGGGAAAATATCAAAATAACACCTCTTATTGGAAAACCCTTTATATACGAAAAATGAGCCATTTCGGAATCAAGATTAAGATTAAGCGGGCCGAGTGGCCTTCGCACTGCAGTCAATCATTGGCTTATTGTGCACCGATTTCTAGTTCATCCAATAATCCCACTCTTCCTAGATGTGCAGTATTTTGTTGGATGACATTTTTCAAAGTCGGAGGGCTTTAAGAAGTATGACGGCTGAACTACAATAGACATAAATAACTTTACGAAATTGAACGAGACTTAGGCTTACTTACGAAAAATTGATATCTTTATCCTAAATATATATCACATTCCGTAGGAGTTATTATTTTGATATTTAATGTTTTCAATTTTATAAAGTGGTAAAAGTGAAGATTTGTGCTTTCTATTAATTCGCAATAACATTTTTATTCCATTTTAATTTTTACATTGCACTTTTAATCACTTAGTAACAATTTAATTTTTTGACACATTCCATTCTTACAGAATGAGCGATTCTTACAGCACCTTTACTGACTGCAATTTGACTTTTAAACTTAACAAAAGATCCCCTACCACGAGTTAAAGTTAATTTGTGTACGCCTGTTATATCAAAGCGCGCGTTCGCTTTACGTAAGTAAATGTAACTACGTATACGTCTATTGTAGTTCAACCTTGAGCTACAAGCCTGGAATCTACATTGTGCAATGGCCTTGCATTCGCATAAGACGTGTTGCGCTGTTTCATCGTCCTCGAGATATAACTTACATACATACATCAGTGGGTGATTTGTCTATCCGACGCATATGTTTGTTTAGTTTGCAAAGTCCGGTTAAGATTTCTATAATGATTCTACGTTGATCCCGAGATAGCCTTCAGAGACCCAGGCTCTTTTTGTTGAATGTGAATGGTAAACTTCACGGTATTATAACAGATACTGTATAATGGTTTCGGTCCTATGATGGTCCCGGATGTTCCATTTTTGCCTACTTATGAATTACTTACACATTTTTTTAAGTAAATCAAGCGAAAGAGCCTTCGAACTTTTTTTCTCAGAAGAAAATTGTACACTCAAAAGCCATTTATTTTCGATTTTTTCACTACGTTTAGAAAAATAAAGGTGTAAATGACTCAAAAAAATTTACATTTTGGACGCGAAGTGTAATATAGGTCAATTTAAAGACAAGTCTTGATAATAAATTTTTGTGGAAAAATTGTTGTAAAAAAAAAAAATCGAAAGTTAACAGTTTAAAACATTGTGTGACTTAGGAGCGGGGAGATGTACCAAAGATATTCTACAATGGTTGGAAGAATTGATAAGGTCTGCTTTATGACATTATAGCTTAGGCACTATTGAGTTTTCGCAAAAACAGGTTGTCATAAAAGATGTGAGAGAAACAATGATTTATAACACCACTTCCCCACTCCAAGTCACTTGCCAAATCATTTTTGCGTTCATCTCAGCGAGACCTATCATTCAATGAATGGTCGGGGCTATTTATCATAGATATGCAAAACGCCTTGCATTTGCAATATTTCAACATTTCGTTGTGGGGACTTACGTACACGTTTGTTGAAATTTACTGCCACACCCCAATATGCAGTTTTAGGCTCAAATTTAATTTTTGTTTTGTTTGTATTAATATATCCAAAATTAATACAAACTTGTTTGTTTTTTGGAAACAAAGATAAAAAATCTTTATCTTTGCGGATTTTGGGGCATTTACCTTAGTTAAATACAAGAGAAGAAGAAAAAACTGTCATATGCTGTGGCTATCGCTCGAAGTTCGAGTTTTCGATTCATCTTATTCCTGCTTTCAAATATCTCGAAAATTGCTGGCTAAGTTTGGTGGTGCGACATCGTTGGACTTTTACATCTTATGACTGGCTATAACCCTTGAGTAGCAGATCATGATGAAAATTATTTTGTACTTATTTTAGATGCTCCTTGATGAATGGCGCAGTTAAAACCAATTTATTTTGTGCGAACACATCATCAATCTTAAAGTGTGAAGTTAGGTTAGTTACGACTTTTCTATACACGACTTTTCTTTTGATCTTGAAGCGATCACACATTACAATGCGTAATACAGTCTCAAACCTGATTGGACTTTATCTAGCAGTTCTTTTCTACTATAAATATTGTGGTTGCTACACTTACTTATCACAGTCACAAACTTTTGAATCACATGTTGGAAGTTCAGTTAGTGTATATGTTTGAATCAGTTAGATTTGCGCCAAAAATAATTTCTGAAAAGGGAACATATTACAAAAGTACCATGCTAAAATTGAGTTCTGAAAAGAAAATAAATTCAATATAATTACAATTTTCCCGAAAATAAGTACCACATCTAACAAAAGCACGTGTTGTCATGTACAATGCATGCCAAAAATCCAAACAGATCAAGCAGATCAATTTGCAATCATCATTATAATTCAATTTAACACAGAATCATGGGTTGCTCTAAATTTCTTATTGCTATGCATTTTTGTTCGTTGCTATGCAAATTTTATCCCTAGTACAGCAAATCCCAGAAGGAATGCCAATTCTTGTTATGATGCACCTCTGCTACTCTATCAGTGGTGTCGTGTGCAAGCAATTGCTATATAAACCACAAGCTGGCTTGTCTCGATCTAATCATTCGTGATCGAACGACCGAACAGGTAACATCGAGCGGACAACATTGAGCGAACAAAGCGTACAAAGTGGCTAGCAAGGAAGGAAATAGGGAGGAAAGGAGGATTGAAGTTAAGGAGGACCAAAAGCGAAGACGCGAACGTGCCAAGGGGCTTAGCCGTTGGCTTCAATTGAAGAAAGAGGTAAGTTTTTCTGAACTTTCTGAAAATAGTGACGTAGCAATAGCAGTTTCTGCCGCAAATTTTTCGGCCGGGGACTTCCCTGGCCTGTCATTTTAGAAACATTTCCTCTTTATAGGAAAAAAAAAAACTACGAAGAAGAAGCGCCGACCAGGTCAACCTAGGTCGACCGGACAACATCTCCGATATGGATGCTGTAGAATATTGAGGCAGTGACGCCACAATATCGTCAGACCCAGATTTTGAAGACGGGATAAAGGAAGCAAATAGAAAAGCCCAAGCCGACTGTAGCAGAGCTACAGTGGCATATTCAACAACAAAGCAGCCACTTGTAAGGAAAACCAGGAACATCCAAGAATCAGGAAATACACCAAACACGCCCAGCAAAAGTGCAAGTAAGTACCGGTAAGTCCAATAGCACAAATTGATTCGGCTTTTTAGACGAAACACTTATGTCGAACTGGAAACTAGAAAAACTCTCACCAATAGTAACATACAACGTAGAGACTAGAGAGACAACTATCGCGCTCAATTTCTTTACTTCAGACTTTGTACTGAAAATGTCAACAAAAATGTGACACATATTCAGCTGAAAAAGCTAGTGATTTCGTACAAACTAAAGAGCTCCTGGAAAATTCTAAAAAAACAGTACTACACGTACACTCCTAAATTCAAGAAATCACATAGCGTCATAATAAAATATCTGGCTGGAAACTTCTCCGAAAAAAATATTGTTGATGACCTTTAGCTAAAGGCATCACAGAAATCTTCAAAATCTCTCGAGTTTCGCCCCGTAACTCAATCAAGAAGAACTTACCCTTAGATATCCCGTTAGTTGAACAAGGTCCAACTGTTAGCATTAAAGACCTGCATAAAGTTCTTTCCTATGCTATCAAACTGTCTCTCCCGAAACCCTCAGGAGATCGGAAGTCTTGCAGTGTAAAAACTGCCAAGGGTATGATCACACGCGCCCCAAAATTCATTAACTGTGGCGAAGAAAGACATGCCCGCAATATTTAACCATTCTGAAAAGACTACACGAGAAAAACTGGGTTGCGCAGTGAAAATATCTTCAAAAGAAAAGCAGTAAGTAACTATATTCAGCCAACAATCTCCTTTGCGAATCTCTTTAGCTCTAACAATAGAGCCCTAATCAATAACCCAACACAAACAGCCCCTCAACTCCAATATTCGCCCTTCGCGTTTCTTAACAACGAATGCCAATTACTATTTATCAATAGCTTCACAAATATATTGAAGCAGATAAACGAATTCCTACCTCAGTTCCGAAATCTCTCCTCCCCAGACGAGAAAAAAATCGCTCTCGTCTCCTTCTTGTTTCAAATTTGGCAATGAACACACGAATCCCTCAAACAAACACACACAGCATTCACACCCTCAAAATAGTTGCTATTAATGTCAAATCATTAGTAGCCAAAAACAAGAATACACAGCCTTGATGTTTAAATAAAAAAGAACAAGCCACACATATTCCTTCTCTCGGAAACAAAGCTTAATCAAAACATAAGTTACATTTCCATAATATTGACTTCGTACGTAGCGACCGAACCACAGGCAAAGGGGGATGTTCTGCCCAAAGAGAACACTCAAGAAAAATATTAATAAGGATGTGGACTGTAAATAAGACCGCCAGGGAATATCTTAAAGTCAGTGGTTTATTAGACACACACGTCAAACTTATGCACACAATTCCAACTAGAGCTAAATTTAACAGAATTTAATTTCACTTGTATTAGATACACTTTATTTGGATCAATTAAACTTCAATTATGTAAATTGATTCAATAAAATCGCTTACTCACTAGTTTCACTTATGTTTCTAATTTCAACACAATACTGTCAAAGCTGAGACAACTTTGAACAATGGCACTATATATATATATGTATATAAATATAATAATCCGTATGAAATATAGTATATGATCAATAAAAAAAAATTAACTCACCAATTTAAACTATGGAATCGACTTTATGGCGTTGGTAATTAGATAGTTAGTGATTATCTCGATCTAGTCTTTCCCCGGAACAAGATACTTTACTTCAGTCGAGACCCAAAACAAAGGTGTAATTTGATTAGTAGATTTCTTGTTCTAGTCGTTCCCCGGAACAAGATACTTTACTTCAGTCGAGACCCAAAGCAAAGTTGTATTAGTAGTGTTTATTCTAGACGGTACCCAGAATAAATATCTTTATCTCAGTCGAGACCCAAGATAAAGGTTTGAGATTAGTAATTGATATTCTAGTTGCTACCCAGAATAACTATCTTTATCTCGGTCGAGACCCAAGATAACGGTTTGAGTTAGTCTGTGTTATTCTAGTCGCTACCCAAAATAACTGTCTTTATCTCAGTCGCTACTCAAGATAAATTAATCGAGTTAGTAAAATCTATTCCAGTCGAGACCCACAATAAATGTGTTTATCTCAGTCGGTACCCAAGATAAAGTTATTACGTTAGTAGATTTTATTCCAGTCGAGCCCCAGAATATATATCTTTATCTCTGTCGATACCCAAGATAAAGTTAATTTGTTAATAATTCTATTTTATTACCACTACTCAAGTCAATTTCCAAACGATGCGCAATCTATGATAGCTGGATACAAAAAGAGAAAGATTTAAGTTGGCCTGCGACTTATATTGCAACTGAATTGCGCACGGCACCAACATAGCAACCAAAGTACATTGACCTTAGCGGCTGTGTAGGTAGCAACAGAAATATCCGTTGACCTTAGCAGCTGTGCCTAGGTCAGAACAGTACATTGACCTTAGCAATTGTGCCAAGCAGCTGGAATTTTGATCAGTTTTGTTGCCGTTCCTGATTTTGCCTAGCTCAAGTTATTAGGCTTATAATTATACAATAAGATATTATTGCAATATTGCTAATTTGGTATTTTAAAGATACATTTAAATGTACAGATGACTTAATCTAATTCCATTTGATTTGCGTAATATTATCGAAGAAAAGTTAATGTTCTCTCATTGCATTGTATCCCGGATTTGTTTATGTGGAATGTAGCCATGATGTGTCGATTTTTATCTCCACTAAAAACTGCCTTATCGATGTGCTTATAGGTAGGTAAGGTATACATCGTTTCGTTCCCAACCTATTATCAATAATTAGAAATACTTGGAATTAGAATCTTTTAAACTATTTTACTTGCAGGTGGCTATTTAAAGTTGGTTTCAACATACTGCCCCCTGTTGAAAGGTTTAATTTTATTAGAAAATTCCATCTTTCAAGTGGGTATAAATGAATGCACTTAAAATATAAATTAATTTTAGAATGAAGAGGCAGAGCATACTTTTGTTGACTTTTTTTTTTTTTTTATTTACCTAAGGAATTATACCTTGTTATTACCTTCCTAATGGCTCTGGAGATCAGAATCGGAAAGGTACATGGTGTCTGTTGCTATTGATTGATTAGCTGAGTCAGAACAGCGCATTCCTTGGATTGATGTCTGTCTCATTGGCGATCGCTTCGTGTCGGAAGGGCTCCAACTGTCATGTAATGAGCTGGTTTGTCGATGGCAGCATAGCCCAGTTGCGCTTGATTGATTCGGTATGACGTTCAAGGTTCGAGTCGGACGGAGCTACCTTTTTTTGTCTGAAAAAATAATCTCTGTCGTAAAGAAACGATAGGAAAGACCTGAACTTTGCATAATTATTATTATGCCTCATTTTACTAGATGAAAAAGGGTTTTGAAATGTTTTGAAATTTGTACTGCAGTAATTTCAGGATGATGAAATCTTTGCACGGGAAAAGTTCTGTGTCTTGAAACAGATTTCTTTCTTTTTTATGCGGGCTTGCTGTTGTGTACCTGTATGTAGGTACATATGTTGAGAATGAACATTTTTAGTTGTTTTTTGGTACACATGCAATTATCGTTATAGATTTGGGCTTTCTGCAGATTTTGGAAAGAGGCATACTTTCGTAATCGGCCCTTTTACGATTCCCTTGCTGGATTTTATTGTAACTACCCTTACGTAGTTATCGCTTCCTTTATGGACTGCTTCCTAATATCCAATGACATGCAGGTAGATTTGTTTCTTTAATCAGAACTAAATCTCCGACACAAGGATTTAATGTTGGTTGTTGCCATTTAGGCCTTTTTTTGTAGGGAATTCAAGTACTCTGTGGACCATTTCTTCCAAAAGTGTTGCTTCAAGAGTTGTATATGATTCAATCTAGTTACTGATGATATTCTAATGGGAATTACAGGTTCTGGCGGTGCGATTAAAGATTTTCCTATTAAAAAATGTCCTGAAGTTAATACATTGAAGTCATCTTTATCTTCGGTAATGGGACACAAGAGTCGCGAGTTGAAACAGGCCTCGATTTGCGCCAGAACTGTTGCAAATTCCTCAAAAGTTAGAAGGGCGTTTCCTAAGATTCGTTTTAAATGAAATTTAATAGATTTCACTCCAGCTTCCCACAGACCTCCAAAATGTGGAGCCGAAGGTGGATTGAAGTGCCAGTTAAGGCCGTCGTGCGCAATTTTTTCAACAATTTCATTGCTTGCATTTTTAAGTGCAGATTTGAATTCTTTCTTGAAAAACTTGTCGGCACCAACAAAATTGGTTTCGCAGTCAGAATATATATCAGTGCACAAACCTCGGCATTGTGAAAGCTACGATGAAGCTAGCTGTAGATAAATCAGAAACTGGCTCAATATGGATTGCTTTCGTGGCCATGCAGACGAAGATACACATATATAGTCCTTGTACTATCGATTGCCTCTGTGCTTTGACATTTTTAAATTAATAGAACCTGCATAATCAACACCTGTTTCTTGAAATGGTCTTGAAATATTCACTCTTGGTAAATTTCCCATTATTTAAGTCCTATCACGGGCAGTTGCTTGAAGCATGGAATGCATTTATGTATGATGTCTTTGACTGTTCGTCGTCCTTGTAAAACCCAATATTCGTGTCTTAGGGTATTCAACACAAGCTGTACACCATCATGCAAAGCTTTTAGATGAATATGATCTACAATTAGGTTTGTTAATTTACTTCCTTTTGGTAGAATGATCGGATGTTGTTCACCATATGGGATATGAGCGTTTTGTAAGCGACCTCCTACCCGCCATAAATCGTTATTATAAAGAAATGTATTGAGGGATATCAAATTGCTTTTAGCTGGAAGTGATAATCCTGCTTTAATTGTCTTATCTCGTTATCGTAAGTAACGCCTTGCGCTAATTTTATTAAAAAATATTTTGCTTCCAGCAGCTCTGTTGGGGAAAGCTGCTCTGTTTGTTTATTTAAACCTTTTGTTAGATCTCGGCTTGCTCGGATATAGTTCAAAAATCTGAGGCAATATGCCGTGACACGATTTAATTTTATGAAAGAAGAATATTTATCAAATAATTCGTTTATCATTGTTTGGGCTACAGCAGTATGTGTCACACATTTTTGTTCAGAATCTATCTGCATGTTAGCTGAGGGTTTTGACTTAGACCAATTTTCCTAGGGCTGCTGAAGCCAACTGGGTCCGTGCACCAGAGTTCAAGATTGATTAGATTCGCAGGTTTGATTACTCTGCAGTTGCAATCTGCATCAGACTTTGATGTCTAGCTGTTCCTGGATTTCAGAAACCCTATTCGCTACATAAGTCTTATATTTGTTTAGATGATTGTGTATCCAAGATAAGACTATAGAAGAGTCTCTCCATGCATAGATGGGAACTCGATTAAGCTCCAAGTCTATCTTGACTCGATTTATGAGACGAGTTAATAAAACTGCTCCACATAACTGCAGACGAGGCAGTGATACAGGTTTCACAGGAGCTACTTTTGATTTTACCATTAGCAAATTGATATATACTTTTCCCTCGACGTCAACAACCTTGATGTACAGAGCAGCAGAATAAGCCTTATTGGAGGCATCTGAGAATCCGTGTATCTGACAATTTGTTAAATTGTTTGTCATTTGTAGCCAGCGTGGGATTTTATGCTGGATAATATGATACATCTCTGCCTTAAAATTCCGCCATTGGGTGTCAATGGGTGCAGGAATCGAATCATCCCACGAACATCCAGAGAGCCACAAGGTGAGATCCAGCCTAGTGAGTCAAACAATGTAGCAATTTCTGATAAAACAGATCGTTTAGTAGATAGACGATCTGCTATTTGTCGATTTTGCAAGATAAAGCAATCAGCTCCTGGATACCCAGAGATTTTAGTGACTCATCCCTTGCAAACCGTAAGGGAAGTTGTAATTCCCTTTGCTCCTCTGGGATGCCTGCTAGAAGATCCGAGGAGTTGCTAACCCATCTCCTTAGATTAAACCCAGCTAAAGATAATAGGCTAACGAGCTGCGTTTGTATCTTGACAGCTTCATCGATAGATTCTGCACCTGTAATTAAATCGTCTACGTAGAAGTCGCGAATAACAATTATAGCAGCAATTTTATACTTCTCAGCGTCAACCTGTGCAAGCTGATGAAGCGTTTTGATAGCGAGATAAGGAGCTGGAGTACTTCCAAACGTTGCCGTTGTTAGTCGATAGTCCTTTATGGGTTCACTAGGACTATTTCTCCAAATTATTCTCTGATACCTTTGATCTGATTATTGAATGATAATCATTCTATACATCTTTTCTATGTCGGCGGACATAGCGTATTTGTATTTTCTCTATCGCAGTAAGATAGAAAAATTTCGGATTGCAAGGCTGGTCCAGTTTGAGGCTGTTGGTTTAAACTTTTCCCATTAGTTGACTTGACTGAAGCGTCAAAGGCGACTCGATCTTTTGTGGTCGTACTATCTGATTTTAAAACAGCGCGATGCGGATGGTAGTAGCTTTGTTCTGTGCTAACTTCCTTTTCAGCTGGTTTCATATGCCTTAAGGCATGATATTCGTTTATGCAATATTTCTGTGGTTTTTTCAAATAACTCGTTATCTGAAAAATTTACAATTATAAACTAAATATACCGACATAATATAAAATAAATATCCGACATAAAATTTTATATTTTATAATCCTGCGTACCCTGGTATAGCAACTACACTATTATTAACAAAAGAATAACCACTTAAGTACCCAAAAATCTTAAATTATTTTTTCAAGAAACAGCACAAGTAGACATGCTACCGAGAAGTTAAAAAAATTGATCAAATAACAATGCAAGTGCAGATAAGTTGTTATTTTAGAATGAAATTCCGACCTTTTTTAATTTTCATTGTTTTGTTAGATTTTTCTTCAATTTTTGTTTGTGTATTATTAACAACAATAATAAAAGATGGCGTTTATCAATACCAGTACTAACACTTTTCATTTTCATGTCCAGTTATTTTGCCTGATAAAATTTCATGGCTTTCGCGATTTTTCTTGCTCTTCAATAAACCGCATAAGTGAACTCCGGTAGCGATTACTGATTTCAAATAAATATTCATCTTCAATTGAATCGTTAATTCGCACACAGTAAATCGAAAAAAGTGTTATAATTGAGAACGAAGAACATTGTATGTGCAACTTTTTCGCTATATTTAACATTTTTTGAAAAATTATATCAGAACTGTTAATAAAATTTATTTCAAAACGTCCTGTGAGAAAAAGAAAAAAAAATCCACAAATTGGTGATTTCCCAAAACTTTTTCTCACTTGTTTCGACTTTTCCCTCGCTTTCTCAAAACCAGCTTTTGGCTGATAACGAGTTATTTGAAAAAACCACAGATTTATAGTCTTTGTAAAGATCAGCACTCTGAAGTAATTTCTTCTCGAGACTATAAAACCTGCGTAGGGCCATATTTCGGGAATCGCCTAGCACTGGGTTTTCTTGAATGAATGGTAATCATACTTCATATCGACCACTCGCATTGCGACTATTAGTATTTTGATACAATCGTTAACATTCTTGTTCTGGTTTTGAGAATTTCCGTACTTGAGGAGTGATTTCCTCAGTTTCCCAAAACTTTCAGAGGATTTTGCCTATAGATGCGTCTTGGTCAGCTTGCGCATTAATTGTTAAGGATGAAACCTTGGAAATAGAGTTTGCTTCAGACAAATTTCCAAAGAAGATCCATCCTAGGGTGCTATTTTTTTTTCTTAATTCTTCCAATTTAATTTCCCCGTAAACATCTGCTCCTAAAAGAATATAAATTTTTCCGGGTTTATGGAAATATTGATCGGCTAGATATAGATAGATCCTTTATATGTTCCCATTCTTGCTATTGAATGGTAGAAGGAGGTAGG
Source organism: Dioctria linearis (assembly GCA_963930735.1). NCBI lineage: Eukaryota > Metazoa > Arthropoda > Insecta > Diptera > Asilidae > Dioctria > Dioctria linearis. The sequence continues at coordinate 218,036,872 of OZ005742.1, read as the reverse complement.
AATTCAGTGATCTTGTTCACGATTAGTGCTGTCACTGAATTGGTCTTATGTGAATTTCATAACGAGCATATTTCAAATGATGTTTTCCTTTTACATTTGTAGCTTGTGTGTTCCCCAAGTCTGTTATCTGAATATCTACGCGGGTGGTAGGTAATTGCAGCTTGCGTGCCGCTGCTTGGGTAATGAATGACACTTGAGACCCAGAATCTATTAAGGCCCGTAATATCAGTATGACGCCTTTTGAGGAGGCAATATTTAGCAATGCTGCTGCAAGCAGTGCTTGTGTAACGCGCCGTGGGCGATTTGTATAAAATGTTCGTTAAGAACTATCTGTTATGACCTCAGATGTAGAGGGAGAATTGTGTGGCTGTGCTTGTTTGATAGACTTATTGCTTTGCTTAGTTGAAAAGTAAGTACTTCGATTGGATGTACTACTGTTCTTGTGAAGCAAAGAATGGTACTTTCTACCGCATTGCCGACACGTAAATTTGCTTGGGCAAGATTTTATGTTATGGTGTCTTGCTAAGCAGTTTACACATAGACGGTTATAAGTGACGATCTTAAACCTTTTGTCAATGTCACATTTGATAAATTGTGGACATTTAAACAATCTATGTGGCTCTTTGCATATTGCGCATTTGTTTGTAGATGATGAGAAATGTGTTGATACCTTTTTAATGAAGTTATTTGTGTTCTCTGAATGAACTGACTTCAAATATTAAATTGCTTCCAGAGTTCGAAATCTGGTTTCTAGGAAGGTTTTTAGAGAATCAAACGTAGGCAAACCTTCTTCATTATTTACCTCCTGCTCCCACAAGCAATGGGGTCCGTTGGTAGGCATTGCACCAGTTTGTACATGAGAATTGGGTCCCATTGCTTGGTGGAAACTCCTAAAGCTTCAAGCTCGAAAATGTATTTTAATGTGTTTTCAGCTGAGCATTCACTAATACTCGCTTGTTGTCATATCTATTCTTTAACGTTTTCCATGCATTTTCGTAACTTGCGTCTGTTACTGGAAACTGTCGAAGCAAATGTTCAGCCTCGCCAGTAAGACTTGTTTTAAGAAAATGTAGTTTTTGTAGTGGAGGTAAAGAAGGATTTGTATGAACTAGAGAATTATACAAATCGTGAAATGATCTCCATGAATCATAATATCCAGAAAATGTTGGAAGTGTAATTCTGGGCAACTTAAAAAAATACGAAGATTGCTGATCAGTTTTAGTTTCTGCAGCAATTTTTTGTTCTTCTTCTGGCTCAAAAGCATCTAATGCATCCCTAAGAATACCTCGGAATGTATAGTACTTATTTTCCAACTCTGGAAATTGATCATATAAGAAATACTCGTACTTCTAAAGTTCACTGTTAGCCAATGCCTGCGTAGCTTGGATAATTGTATAATGAGTAGACTTGTAATCTGACCAGAATTTGCTTAAAACGATGAAGCGCTCAGAAGCAAGCCCTTTTGTTCGTTTCTCTACTACAGTATTGTTGTAGTTCTTGAGAGATTTTTCGAGGATTTTTGCGGAAGCGGCTTGGTTAGCCAAAAGTTTTTGAAGTGTACTAATGTTAAGACGTGTGAAATTATAAACCACTAGACTTTAATTCTGCCTACGAAGGACCACAAAATGTTCTGCCCAATGAGAACACTCAAGAAAAATATTAATAAGGATGTAGACTGTAAATAAGAACGCCGGAGAATATTTTAAAGTCAGTGGTTTATTAGACACACACGTCAAACTTATGCACAAAATTCCAAATAGAGCTAAATTTAACAGAATTCAATTTCACTTATATTAGATAAACTTTATTTGGATCAACTAAACTTCAATTATGTAAATTGATTCAATAACATCGCTTACTCACTAGTTTCACTTATGTTTCTAATTTCAATTTCAACACAATACTGTCAAAACTGAGACAACTTTGAACAATGGCACTATATATACAGGGTATTCCGTAAATGTATTTAATCCTTTAAAGGGATGAAAGTAGAGGTCATTTGGGTCAAAAAAGTCTAGATACTTTTATATCGAACTCCGCTTGGTTTTCGAGTAAATAGATAATATCGATTTTCGAGATTTTGCATACCTTTTCAGAGTAATTTCATTATAAGTTCTATTGTAGATAATGGATTGTGACGTTCAAACCTTTATTTAAAATAACATATATTGGCCTTTCTAAGTATGTATAATAAGTTATAATTATGCCTTCAATCATTTAAAAAAAAAAACAGTTTTCTCTAGAATTTTTTATTTCACCAAAAATGTTTGTCGCGCTTCAGTGCAAATTTATTCGAAATATCACCATTCCACGAACTTGGCAAAACTACGAAAAAATTTGCGCATTATGTCCCCTTTCCAAAATGATCTCCCTAAGTGCTATCAACTATAACAATCAAAAGTTATAAGCAAACATTTGGAAGATGTGCCCATCGAGGTAATCTTCAGTTTTTTCGTAGGATTCTATCTCCTCCTACAGTTTTTAACCTACGACAACCATTTATATGTCATTGTACGGGAATCTGAACTGGCTATTAGGTAGGGTACTCTTCGATTTCGAATTTCGAAAATGGAGGGGGTAATTTCGAAAAAACAATTTTTACCAAACGTGATATTTACTTAGATTTCGTTACTCCGCATCTTCATTTTTGCGGGAGGGGCAAGCACTGGGAGGGCCGGGAGTTCAAAGTTTCAACTTTCAGCGGATATATTTTCTCAACGAAGCATTGTTCTAGCAAGTAAGTCCTAAATTCATAAATGGAAAAGACTTTTTTGGTGGTTTTTATTCAAATGTAGCCACTTAAAGTTGAAACTTTGAACTCTCGCCACTCCCAGAGCTTGCCCCTCCCGCAAAAATGAAGATGCGGAATAACGAAATCTACGTAATGATCAAGTTTGGTAAAGAAGTGTTTTTTGGAAATTACCCCCTCCATTTTCGAAATTCGTAATCGAAAAGTACCCTTTCTAATAGCCAGTTCAGATTCCCGTACAATGAAATATAAATGGTTGTCGTAGGTTAAAAACTGTAGGAGGAGATAGAATCCTACGAAAAAACTGAAGATTACCTCGATGGGCACATCTTCCAAATGTTTGCTTATAACTTTTGATTGTTATTGTTGATAGCACTTAGGGAGATCATTTTGGAAAGGGGACATAATGCGCAAATTTTTTCATGGTTTTTCCAAGATCATGCAATGGTTACATTTCGAATAAATGTACACTGAAGCGCGACAAAAATGTTGGTGAAGTAAAAAATTCTAGAGAAAACTGCTTCTTTTTTAAATAATTGAACGCACAATTATAACTTATTATACACACTTAGAAGCACCAATATGTGTTCTTTTAAATAAAGTTTTGAACGTCACAATCCATTACCTACAATAGAACTTATAACGAAATTACTCTGAAGAGGTATGCAAAATCTCGAAAATCGATATTATCGATTTACTCGAAAACCCAGCGGAGTTCGATATAAAAGTCTTTAGACTTTTTTGACCCAAATGACCTCTACTTTTATCCCCTTAAAGGATTAAAGACATTTACGGAACACCCTGTATATATATATAAATATAATAATCCGTATGAAATATAGTATATGATCAATAAAAAAAAATTGACTCACCAATTTAAAATATGGAATCGACATTATGGCGTTGGTAATGAGATAGTTAGTGATTATCTCGTTCTAGTCGTTCCCCGGAACAAGATACTTTCCTTCAGTCGAGATCCAAAGCAAAGGTGTAATTTGATTAGTAGATTTCTTGTTCTAGTCGTTCCCCGGAACAAGATACTCCACTTCAGTCGAGACCCAAAGCAAAGGTGTAATTTGTTTAGTAGAATTCTTTTTCTAGTCGTTTCCCGGAACAAGATACTTTACTTCAGTCGAGACCCAAAACAAATTTGTATTAGTAGTGTTTATTCTAGTTGCTACCCAGAATAAGTATCTTTATCTTAGTCGAGACCCAAGATAGAGGTTTGAGATTAGTAAAATTATTTTAGCCGCTACCCGGAATAACTATCTTTATATCAGTCGAGACCCAAGATAAAGGTTTGAGTTAGTAAAATCTATTCTAGTCGGTACCCAGAATAAATATCTTTATCTCAGACGGTATCCATGATAAAATTGTTGAGTTTGTAAGATTTATTCCAGTCCAGACCCAGAATAAATATCTTTATCTCAGTCGCTACCCACGATAAAGTTATTAGGTTAGTAAATTTGATTCCAGTCGATACCCAGATTAAATATGTTTATCTCAGGGGGTACCCAAGATAAAGTTAATAGGTTAGTCAACTTTATTCCAGTCGAGATCCAGAATAAATATCTTTACCTTAGTCGATTCCCAAGATAAAGGTATTATGTTAGTAAATTTTATTCCAGACGAGACCCAGAATAAATATATTTATCTCAGTCATTTCCCAAAATAAAGGTATTATGTTAGTTTATTCCAGTCGAGACCCAGAATAAATATCTTTATCTCAGTCGTTACCCAAGATAAAGTTATTATGTTCGTAGAATTTATTCCAGTCGAGACTCAGAATAAATATCTTCATCCCAGTCGGTACCCAAGATAAAGTTGTTGAGATAGTAAGACTTATTCCAGTCGAGACCCAGAATAAATATCTTTATCTCAGTCGCTACCCAAGATAAAATTGTTGCGTTAGTAAGATTTATTTCAGTCGAGACCCAGAATAAATATCTTTATCTCAGTCCTTACCCAAGATAAAATTATTATGTTAGTAGAATTTATTCCAGTCGAGACCCAGAATAAATATCTTTATATCAGTCGGTAACCAAAATAAAGTTGTTGAGTTAGTCAGATTTATTCCAGTCGAGACCCAGAATAAATATCTTTATCTCAGTCGCTACCCATGATAAAGTTGTTGAGTTTGTAAGATTTATTCCAGTCGAGAGCAAGAATAAATATCTTTATCTCAGTCGCTTCCCAAGATAAAGTTATTAGGTTAGTAAATTTCATTCCAGTCGTGACCAGAACGGATATCTTTACCTTAGTCGCCTCCCAAGATAAAGTTATTAGGTTAGTAAATTTTATTCCAGTCGAGACTCAGAATAAATATCTTTATCTCAGTCGGTACCCAAGATAAAGTTATTAGGTTAGTAAGTTTTATTCCAGTCAACACCCAGAATAAATATCTTTATCTCAGTCGCTACCAAAGATAAAATTTTTGCGTTAGTAAGATTTATTCCAGTCGAGACCCAGAATAAATTTCTTTATCTCAGTCGCTACCCATGATAAAATTGTTGAGTTTGTAAAATTTATTCCAGTCGAGACCCATAATAAATATCTTTATCTCAGTCGTTACCCAAGATAAAGTCATTATGTTAGTGGAATTTATTCCAGTCGAGACCCAGAGTAAATATCTTTATCTCAGTCCGTACCCAAGATAAAGTTATTAGGTTAGTAAATTTTATTCCAGTTGAGACCCAGAATAAATATTTTTACCTTAGTCGATACCCAAGATAAAGTTAGTAAATTTTATTCCAGTCGAGACCCAGAATAAATATATTTATCTCAGTCGTTACCCAAGATAAAATTATTATGTTCGTAGAATTTATTCCAGTCGAGACCCAGAATAAATATCTTTACATCAGTCGGTACCCAAAATAAATTTGTTGAGTTAGTAAGTTTTATTCCAGTCGAGACCCAGAATAAATATCTTTATCTCAGTCGCTACCCAAGATAAAATTGTTGCGTTAGTAAGATTTATTTCAGTCGAGACCCAGAGTAAATATCTTTATCTCAGTCCGTACCCAAGATAAAGTTATTAGGTTAGTAAATTTTATTCCAGTTGACACCCAGAATAAATATTTTTACCTTAGTCGATACCCAAGATAAAGTTAGTACATTTTATTCCAGTTGAGACCCAGAATAAATATTTTTAACTTAGTCGATACCCAAGATAAAGTTAGTAAATTTTATTCCAGTCGAGACCCAGAATAAATATATTTATCTCAGTCGTTACCCAAGATAAAATTATTATGTTCGTAGAATTTATTCCAGTCGAGACCCAGAATAAATATCTTCATCCCAGTCGGTACCCAAGATAAAGTTGTTGAGATAGTAAGACTTATTCCAGTCGAGACCCAGCATAAATATCTTTATTTCAGTCGCTACCCAAGATAAAATTGTTGCGTTAGTAAGATTTATTTCAGTCGAGACCCAGAATAAATATCTTTATATCAGTCGGTACCCAAAATAAAGTTGTTGAGTTAGTAATATTTATTCCAGTCGAGACCCATAATAAATATCTTAATCTCAGTCGCTACCCAAGATAAATTTATTAGGTTAGTAAATTTTATTCCAGTCGAGACCCATAATAGATATCTTTACCTTAGTCTATACCCAAGATAAATTTATTAAGTTAGTAAATTTTATTCCAGTCGAGACGCAGAATAAATATCTTTATCTCAGTCGTTACGCAAGATAAAGTTATTATGTTAGTAGAATTTATTCCAGTCGAGACCACCCAGAATAAATATCTTTATATCAGTCGGTACCCAAAATAAAGCTGTTGAGTTAGTAAGATTTATTCCAGTCGAGACCCAGAATAAATATCTTTATCTCAGTCGCTACCCAAGATAAATTTATTAGGTTAGTAAATTTTATTCCAGTCGAAACCCATAATAGATATCTTTACCTTAGTCGATACCCAAGATTAAGTTGTTAAGTTAGTATGATTTATTCCAGTCGAGACACAGAATAAATATCTTTATCTCAGTCGCTACCCATGATAAAGTGTTTGAGTTTGTAAGATTTATTCCAGTCGAGACCCAGAATAAATATCTTTATCTCAGTCGCTAACCAAGATATAGTTATTAGGTTAGTAAATTTTATTCCAGTCGAGACCCATAATAGATATCTTTATCTCAGTCGCTACCCAAGATAAAGTTGTTAGGTTAGTAAATTTTATTCCAGTCGAGACCCGTAATAGATATCTTTACCTTAGTCGATACCCAAGATAAAGTTGTTGAATTAGTAAGATTTATTCCAGTCGAGACCGAGAATAAATATCTTTATCTCAGTCGCTACCCAAGATAAAATTGTTGCGTTAGAAAGATTTGTTCCAGTCGACACCCAGAATAAATCTCTTTATCTCAGTCGATACCCATGATAAAGTTGTTGAGTTAGTAAGATTTATTCCAGTCAAGACCCAGAATAAATATCTTTATCTCAGTCGTTACCCAAGATAAAGTCATTATGTTAGTGGAATTTATTCCAGTCGAGACCCAGAGTAAATATCTTTATCTCAGTCGGTACCCAAGATAAAGTTATTAGGTTAGTAAATTTTATTCCAGTGGAGACTCACAATAAATATTTTTACCTTAGTCGATACCCAAGATAAAGTTATTAAGTTAGTAAATTTTATTCCAGTCGAGACCCAGAATAAATATCTTTATATCAGTCGGTACCCAAAATAAAGTTGTTGACTTAGTATGATTTATTCCATTCGAGACCCAGAATAAATATCTTTATCTCAGCCGCTACCCATGATAAAGTTGTTGAGTTTGTAAGATTTATTCCAGTCGAGACCCAGAATAAATATCTTTATCTCAGTCGCTACCCAAGATAAAGTTATTAGGTTAGTAAATTTTATTCCAGTCGAGACCCATAACAGATATCTTTACCTTAGTCGATACCCAAGATTAAGTTGTTAAGTTAGTAAGATTTATTCCAGTCGAGACACAGAATAAATATCTTTATCTCAGTCGCTACCCATGATAAAGTGTTTGAGTTTGTAAGATTTATTCCAGTCGAGACCCAGAATAAATATCTTTATCTCAGTCGCTACCCAAGATAAAGTACTTAGGTTAGTAAATTTTATTCCAGTCGAGACCCATAATAGATATCTTTACGTTAGTCGATACCCAAGATAAAGTTATTAAGTTAGTAAATTTTATCCCAGTCGAGACCCAGAATAAATATCTTTATATCAGTCATTAACCAAGATAAAGTTATTATGTTAGTAGAATTTATTCCAGTCGAGACCCAGAATAAACAGCTTTATCTCACTCGGTACCCAACGTAAAGTTGTTGGATTAGTAAGACTTATTCCAGTCGAGACCCAGAATAAATATCTTTATCTCAGTCGCTACCCGAGATAAAATTGTTGAGTTAGTAAGACTTATTCCAGTCGATAACCAGAATAAATATTTTTATCTCAGTCGCTACCCATGATAAAGTTCTTGAGTTAGTAAGATTTATTCCAGTCGAGACCCAGAATAAATATCTTTATCTCAGTCGCTACCCAAGATAAAGTTATTAGGTTAGTAAATTTTATTCCAGTCGAGACCCAGAATAAATACCTTTATCTCAGTCGGTTCCCAAGATAAATTTATTAGGTTATTAAGTTTCATTCCAGTCGACACCCAGAATAAATATCTTTATCTTAGTCGCAACACAAGATAAAGTTATTATTGAATTAAAATCGCAAATAAAATTTAGCAAGTAAAAGCAAATAAAATTCACTGAACCATCTGATATTTCTGGAATTAAAATTACGAATAAACGTCAGTTAAGAATCGGAGACTCGTTGAATTAAAATCGCAAATGAAATTTAGAAAATAAAAGCAAATAAAATTCACTGAACCATCTGACATTTCTTGAATTTAAATTACGATTAAACGTCAGTTAAGAATCTGAGGCTCATTGAATTAAAATCGCATATAAAACTTAGCAAATAAAAGCAAGTAAAGTTCACTGAACAATCTGACATTTCTTGAATTAAAATTACGAATAAACGTCAGTTAAGAATCCGAGACTTATTGAATTAAAATCGCAAATAAAATTTAGTAAATAAAAGCAAATAAAATTCACTGAACCATCTGATATTTCTGGAATTAAAATTACGAATAAACGTCAGTTAAGAATCGGAGACTCGTTGAATTAAAATCGCAAATGAAATTTAGCAAATAAAAGCAAATAAAATTCACTGAACCATCTGATATTTCTTTAATTAAAATTACGAATAAACGTCAGTTAAGAATCTGAGACTTATTGAAATAAAATCGCTAATAAAGGTTTGACAGATATCTTGGATAGATAGAACCAGAAAAAACTATAAACAGTTAAAAACTATTAAAATGTACTTAGCAATTTTAAAACTAATGACAAATGAAACTAGATCAAACTTGTAAAAAACTAAAATGAATTTTGAAACAAATGTTAAATAGAAACTAAAGTTAAATAGAAATTTATAGAAAATTAAAATGACCTTTAAGTAATGTAGGCTTTTGAAGATAGAGATCGCTACACCTAATTCAAGAGTGAAGTAAGTGACGAAATGAAAGATGAATAAATGAAGCGGCCATATTGTAAGTAGGATGGTGTGTTGCACTTTTTGAAGCGGTGACTTGTAAGAGACGTCAAAAAATTGTACAAGAAAGAAGAAAATCAATAAAAATCAAATTTATTGGCCATCGGGTCCAAGTCAAACGGCGTTTATTTTCTTTACCTCACCAAGAAGTGTTTAATAGCAAAAGGAAAAGTGGTCGAATTGCGCTGGCGCGTCGACTTGGCAGGCAGAAAAATATCATCACCGTGGTGATTTTGCAACAATATCTTTATGTGGAATGTAGCCATGATGTGTCGATTGTTATCTTCACTAAAACTGCCTTATCGATGTGCATGGTTTCGTTCTCAACCTATTATCAATAATTAGAAATACTTGGAATTAGAATCTTTTAAACTATTTTACTTGCAGGCGGCTATTTAATGTTGGTTTCAACAGGGAGGAAGCGGTATACTAATGCACAACTCATTAAATTTCATTCCAATTCAGCTCTCTGTGCAACTTAACAGTATTGAACGCACTACCATAAAACTCATTTGCGATAATTGTGAAATCTTCATCACTGCCCTATACCACACGGCCTCTCTGGCTCCCGTTTTAGTGCCCACCGACCTGACCGAAATTCTAGGCCTCTCTAGCCTATCAGCAACCAACAAAAAGTCATTTGTCGTCATTGGAGGTGACTTCAATATCAAACATCATACTTGGTTAAATTCACACGACAATCCGGCTGGAGCAGTCTTGTATGATTGGTATTCAGCAAACGCTATTAACCTTAACCTACTCTCTGGTAGAGATACATCTTTGCATAGAGGGAATACGCACTCATTCCTGGACTTATTTCTCAAACCCAAACAAGGACTTAAACCCAAACTTCTCCCCGTTTCTGGAATCAGAACCCATTGACTCTGATCACGACGCCATCTTACTCCAACTTAAAAGCAACGTCAACATGTCACGGCCTAATCACATAGTAATCCGTAATTACGCAGAACTAACGTATACAAACTGATACTCTCAACAACCAGAGATCTCCAAACCCTTGAAATCCCCACGAATGGAAACCTGTCACGTGCAGAAATAGACCAAACAATCACTAACCTAAACAGCATAATCATCAACGCAATTGAAGCGTCCCTTCCAATTGATTTATAAATAAAAAGTCCCTTTTCCCACTACCTGAACTAATTATAAAAATAATCAAAACTAAAAACAGACTCAGGAAAATTCTCTATCGCAATAGACTAAACCCTAATTTTCAATATCCAAAATCACGTTTCAACCTATTAAATATCTAATCAAGAACCAAATATAAACACACATTTCAACAGCTATTGGGATAAAAAACTCTCCAACATTAGAATGAACACAAACACATTTAAAACTATCAAAAACTTAAAAATAAATCCAGTAGCTCGGACTCCCCCCCAACCATTTCCTCCATTAACACTACTTCAACGTTGGTTACAGACATGGAAAAAGCAAACTACCTAGGAGAACACTTTATTAATATCATCATTAATAACGCAGCCTATGCCCAGCATAACTGGTTGGCTCAAGTTTACAACGATATTAACAACCAATTGCTAAATAATAGCGATCACATCTTAAATTTCAACAGCACCAACCCGGCCTTAACTTCCGGCAGAAGATCCCCAATACCTCACAGCTTTACAACATCACCCACCGGACCCCTTAGCTTTACCCACGTGAAACTGACTACAGAACAAGTCCGCATCTAAGAAAAATATAAAATCAAGCGGCTCATACGAAATCCCTAATTGCATAATTAGAAAACTCCCCCCACTATTCAGCTAAAAACTCTCTATAATTTTCAATCACTGCTTCAACCTAGGCTACTTTCGCATGAGCTGGAAAAAAGCGTATATAATCCCCGTCCTCAAAAATAAGAGCAGCATCATCCCAATCAATCAATTCTGCTCTACCACACACGCTCTTCTTAAACTGAAGATGGACATCTGTCACCATCTCAACCAAAAAACACCAACATTTGCCTGCCTATTAGACATGGAGAAGGCCTTCGATTCGGTTTGGATCGAAGGTGTGATTCGCAAAATGCTGCACACCTTCGATTTTCACCCACACCTGTGTAAAACCATCCACAGCTTCCTTACCATCAGTACATAGTAAAAGTTGGCCGCGAGCTTTCCAGAGAATTCTACCCGAAAATGGGGCTCCCCATGGATCAATTCTTTCACCCATTTTATATAACGTCTTCACCTCTGATTTCCCAACCCGCGAGCTTATCGGCCACACCATCAAAACGCTGCACTACGCATACGACATTATCCTCTATTACAGAACGAAGAATCCACCAACAGCTATAGCCAAAATCAATAGCTACCTATGAATATTCTCAGATTATTTCAACAAATGGGAACTCAGAATAAATATAAATAAATGTAAATCAATCGCCTGCATTGATGTCAAATCTTTCACATAGACAGCATCATCAATAAGGCTACTGTGGCCTTCCTTACTCCCAGATGAATTCTCAGGTCCGCAGTAAATCTGAAAATAAAAATAATTTGCTACAAGCAAATTAATCAGACCCATACTCATATATGCATACCCTATCTGGACAGATATCTCTTCTGCACGATTGGAAAGGATCCGAGTGTTAGAAAGATCCATCCTAAGATGTAGCTCGTGCCTGTATAGGAAAACAAATTCATACCACTACATCAACAACAAAATGCTGTACGAAAAAACAAATACCTCTAGAATTGACAAAGAAATTATAAAACAAACCATAAACTTCTTCAATAGATTAGGCAGCTCTGAAAACCCGAATGCATCAGCTACCCTACTGAATACCTCGAAAACAACAATAGGTACCAGCTACCTGCTCTCGTTCAACACTTCCTCAACAAAAACGCACTCTTTAACCACGGAAATGAGTTAAGGTTTTTCCACAAGCGAAGAAACCCATACACCCTATCCCAGGTGTATACCACAGCACGACAGCCCGACCAACTTTACACACGCAGTCTCGCACTAAAAACTCCGCCGATACTTGCAATCGTACATACTATTAAAACCATACTTTTCTTATTAAATTTATCTATAGCAGTATGGAATCGCTTGAGTTAGGTTGACTAGTTGGGGACTAACATTTATATCGTGTATCGACTGTTATATCACTTTTAACAACCAATTCAACACTTTATTTCTGGTCTCGACGGAAATAAAGAATCTTGCAATAGGTCTCGACTGAAGTTAAGTTATTTACTAACATTCGCTTTAAGCCGGGTCTCGACTGGCTTAAACCACATTATCTCGGGTCTCGACTGAAATAATTTTACTAACATTAACACTTTATTTCTTGTCTCGACGGGAATAAAGAATTGTTCTAATAATTAGAACAAAGGGTCTTAACATTAGCTTAAAGCCAATTCCTCAAGTGCCCAGCTTAGATCGATAAGTACCAGCCACTTGCAACATTTATTTATTTATTCATATATCTATTTTTTTTTAAATATTTACTCATATATAAATCTACATATTATATACTTCGTGCCATATCTACCAAATATCATAATTCAACTTAATTTTATATATTTTTTTACATATATATATTTATATTACTTTCTCGACGATCTTATATATTGCAGCTTTCTGCCGATAAGTGTGTTTCTCAGTGTGATTGAAATCTCTGACGCTATCTTGATACAACAATTCGTAATTCTTACAGAGTAAGTGTACTAGTTTTAGTGACGTTAAAAGGATATAAACAGTGTTCGTTTTTAATTATATTTTGATCCAATTTTACCAGTGCATTCATTTCAGTTTCACTAAATACAAATTTCCATTCTATCTACGGGCAGTACAATTTAGTGCCATTAGTAAGAGCACATTCTTGCTAAGCTTGATCAGTGACTCAAATGTTATTTTACTAAGAGGGCTTTGATCTACACGAAGATTAGGACTTCTTGTACATGACGTCACATCTTTGTAGTGAATATAATTAACCCTTTCGCTGCGCAATATGTTTTGAGATTTTGTGCTAGCTGTGCGCACATATTTCAGTGGTGGCCTGTTTATTCGTGTAGAGCTTTGACGATTTAGACGCTGCGAGTTAATTCGTGTAGAGCCGTTTAATGAAATTAGATACAGCGTGTTTGTTCGAGTAGAGCAGCTAACAATTGTTTTTTTAAAGTCAAGAATCAGATGGAAATTTTTATAAAATTGGAACATTCGTAAAGCGGGTTAATTGAATTACTCAAATACAAAGAAATTTTATTTCAAATATTTACTTATAATACCATCTTACAAACAATTAATAATTTTTTTGATATGAAAAATCTCAAAGCAAGGTACAATACATAAAGAAACATTACAAGGTTCACATATATAACGAGATTCCGTTCGCTTTTGGTTTTTAATGCATACAACTCAACGTTTTGTTGGGTTCGGTTTTGATTCTGTTGCAGGAAGGAATGTTGGGAAATGTCTAGCTGATAAGCGTATCGGCGAATTTGCAGCTTCTGGACGCCTACCCGATTGATTGCGTTGTTGGGGTGTATGATATGCACGAAGTAATTGCTTTATCAAATTCATTTGAAATTCTCTTACTGGTTATTTCTTTTGATTCTGCTGATTATAAAGTATAGAGGCATTCAATACTGCTAGGTCAAATAAATGGAAAAACGTTTCCTTATACCATTTTATTATTTTCTCATTGTTTCTGTAGAACTTAGTATCATATCACTTTTATCAACAGAGCCCATGCTTTTATTGTTATCTAGAATGGAGACTGGCTTGAGAGCATTTTCATCGGTATTATGATCAATTTGATCAGAAGGAGCCAGTTTGTTGGTGTGCGTTGTAGACAACAGCATAACATCTCGCTTCTCGTGCCATTTTATTGCTAATAGATTTTCGCTTGCTTCGCTTTCAATTTCTCCTGCTTTCAATTTATTGTTCATAATGGGCATACCCTTGCGATTTGCTTTTACAGTGCCACATGCATTTGTTTTATTTGCAAATAGTTAAATGGGAAAATAGTACAGGACTTGTATACCAATTATCGACGTATATTGTATGGCCTTTATTCAAATAGTCACTCATAAGAGTTAACGCTATACTACCTGATTTATCAAGATTTGCAATATCAAAATCAACAATTTCTGTAGTTCCTCCTGTGTAAATAATGAATTCTAGGACGTAACCCGTTTTGCAATCACACATAACGAAGAATTTTATTCCAAAACGGTGGCGCTTTGTGGGTACATATTGTTTGAAGAATAGACGTCCTTTGAATAGAACAAGACTTTCATCAATACAAATATTTTGGTATGGGATGAAAGTTTCTCTAAATGTTTTTTTCAAATGTTCAACAATAATTTTGATTTTGCGTAAAGAAGTACCCTCAATGGGCGGTGAAGTATTATCGCTAAAATGCAGTAGACGCAAAACCAGCAAATATCTGTCTCTTGACATTATTTGTGCAAATGCTGGGGTTGATCGAAGCCACTCTTGGGACCAGTAATCATTAAGCGAGGGTTTTTTTACCTGAGGCATTAGAAGACGTAGAGCAAGGAAACAATATAGTTCTTTGAAGTCCATGTCCCTCCACCGTTTTAGACGGGATTTATCTGTATTTGAATTTTGAGTAACAACAAATTGGAAATATAAGTTTGTTTCCTCAGCTATTTTTGTTACTATTTCCTCGGTAAAAAACATTTTGAAACACTCTAATTCCGTAGAGCAGCGTTACCTCTCGTAAGGCCTGAATATGCATTATCAAAATCGTGAATTGTGGGTGTAAAGGATGATGCGTTCTTCCATTGATACTCGTTATTAACCTGTGCTGGTTTCTTGTGCAGTGGCTCTTCAATATCATCACCTGCATTATCAGTCACTGATTGCCTCATCGTCATTGCTGTCTTCTTCTGATGAACTTTCATCGAGAAATTCTTCTCCACTCTCAGACAGCATTAATATTGCTTCCGAATCGGCATCAGTTACATATCTTTTTGCCATCTATAAAGATTACATAATAAATTAAATATATTTATTAATAATATAATAAATAAAACACTTACCATAGAAATTTAAATAAGTAAAGTGAAAATTTCGACACGTGTTTGCTCTTCAGAATGCTAGCAACAACTGAGTGTACGCGGCTGATTTTTCCAAATATATTTTGCAGGTTCGGACACTCTCGTAGCCGAAAAAATACGCAGCGATAATAATCGTGTAGAGCAGTAAACGTAAATAATACTCAGCGTAAATAGTCGTATTTAGCGGAAAATTAATTTAAAACTCGACGCGAAAAAATTCGTTCGGAGCGTATGGGATATAGGCTTTTTTTGCGAATATATACGCGTGGAGCAGCGAAAGGGTTAATCAAAATCAATCTTTTTAATTATCTTTTTGAATTTTTCGACTTGCATATTTGCATTGCAATAACTATGAGTATCTTTACCACTTTTGCTCAAATGGCAATTCTTTTCACTCCTCCTGCTTAAAACGCGGACTTAAATCGTCTTCCTCTACGAATTATACATGTACTGAATGTTCAAACATCAGGCCATGCCATGTACTTAGGTTGATGAAAAGCATGGCTGACAGCATTACTACTGAACAGAAGTATGTTACAGATGGGATGAAAGCCATTGCGTTATTTATCTGCCCTTTAGGCTTTTTTTATGCAGAGCAGATCTCATGAGCTCTCCCTGAAACTAGTTTCCATCTTCAATACAATGTATATCTTCGATGGAGAGATATGCACTGTATTATGGCTGGTCTTGAGCCGCCTAATACTTCCAAAACTAATCCTGTTCTCCCAATCTATGAGTAAGGCAGTCGTAGCATAAGCTCATTTAGAAATGATACATTCTCGTGGCTAGTGGCTGCTAATAATAACTCGAAGCTGTTTGGCTTGGTTACATTTGATGCCAGAGTTTTGGCGAATACACGAGTTCTTGCTGTTGTCACTGGCCTTGAGGGGTCCCAGTTCTGTGTTGAACAGACGGGTGTAAGTAATATTGAGGATTTGGTGGCTGTTCCTGATCTTGTTGTTGATGGTACCTCTGTGGATTCACAATCCCATGTTGAACAACTATTCGACAAGGCACCTACACATGTAATGGATCTCCTCATAATAATATGATGAAGAATTTGCGTCGCCGGCGAGGAAAAAATTATACGCATCCCTCTATTGCTCACTCTATTGAGGGTCACGGCTCAGGATGATGTAGGAAAAAACTCATGAGCAGCCATGAGGATTCCAATGCTGTGTCTGAAGCTAGCGCTGAAACCGGTGGTATCTGCTATCTTCTATCCTGTTCTGCACCTGTCTGTGCTCGTGGCTAGATTTCTCTAGCTCATGATCACCCTGGTTCTGTTTTCGGATAACATTTCTTTTGTGAGAGATGACGCCATCGTCGGGATTCCTGCTTCCATTGGTGCCCGGACACCTTCAAGACTACCGCAGAGCATTTTCATTTCAAGGGTGTATCCGGACACTACTAAGGATGACATTGTTTGTCATATTTCACCCTATTTGCGCATTCCATGGAGCGAGATCTCTTGTAGGAGTATTAACTCGACAAACGGTGCTTATGAGCGCACCTTTTCGGCATCATTAGGGTCTCAACGAGATTTCGTTCAACTATGCGAACGTAACTGGACTCCGATCTAAGACTACCGAGCTATTTGTGTCATCTGCGAGTGCGAACTTTGACGTGGTGCGCTTGTCTGAAACATGGCTGTGTGGAAAAATTGTCGATGCTGAGATTTTCAGTCCCGAATTTCAGGTCTTTCGTCGGGATCGTCATTTGGGCCCGCTGGATGCTCCTATTGGTGAGCGTGTTCAGTGTGCGAAACAGTGAGGTATTCCGTTCTCACTCGTTTATTTGGACGGGGTGAATGATCTCGAACTTCTGGTGGTGGTTCTGAGGATTTGGCTTAAGAATGTATTTGTGGTCAACATGTACATACCTCCAGGTTCGCCTCCCACTAGTTACGATTCGTTGGCTACAGCTATCGACAGGATGACTGATACTAGGATGCCCTCTGATGACCTTCTGGTTTTCGGGCACTTTAATATGCCAACTGTTTCATCGAAATACGACTCTGATGAGGAAAGCTTTCATCCAGCTTATCTGTCTGCTCCTCACCACTTTCCGCGCTTTATTGACAACATTGTTTCTGTAGGGCCTTTGCTTCTATTCACCGTCCAGCATGTCATTTTTTATTTTATTTTGATCCAATATTTTTTGGACGATTGCTATTTTAATTTTGTTAAGGCTGACTATTCTAGAGTGGACTTTTGGCTGTATAGTCATGACTGGAGTAATATGTTTAAATAACGAGATATCGATAATGCTGTTAAGTTATTTCACGACTCTAGGTATCCCTGTTTTGTTCAGCATATACCAAGTTCTAGATGTAGGATTAAAAGCCTTAATCATCCATATATTAATGCTTGAATACTCCATTTTAAGAATTTGAAAACTAAAACATGGAAGAGATTTTGTTTTCCCAGGAACGTCGAGGACTATCTGGTTTACCCGTATCATCGCGGACGGTTCATGGCTGCTTCTGAGGCTTCTTATAAGGTATACATATCCAAACTGAAGACCTCTTTGCTCGATAGACCTAAGCAGTTCTGGTCCTTTGTTAATTCGAAATGCAAGTTTGATGGATTCCTCTCATTCTTATCTTTTCGTAATGGTGAGAGTGATGGCTCGACAATTATTGCCAATCTTGGGAACAGAATTGTCATAACTCACTATAGACAAGTTGGTCTTCTTTCAGCTATTCCAAAAATGCTTCAGAGTATTATTTGTAATACACTCTATTTCTACTCTAAGCCGTTCATAGGTTGTTTCCAGCATGGTTTTACTACTGCGCAGTAAACACTACCAACCTTTTGGAGTATTATAATCACTGTATGTCTGCCATTAATACAGGAAAACAAGTTGACTGTATCTATACTGACATAAGTAAGGCATTCTACAGGATTAGCCATAAGATACTTTTACGTCAGCTTACTATACTGCATATTCCTCAGCGATATCTTCTATAGTAAAGCTTCTATCTGTCTAACCGTACCCAGCAAGTCTCTTTTCGTGGTATACCATCCAGAAACATTCTTAATAATTCTGAAGTACCCCAGGGTAGCCTCATTGGTCCTCTATTGTTTGTCATTTATATCAATGACATAAAATTGTTACTTCCTCATACCAAAATTCTCTGTTATTCTGACGATGTCAAGATTTTTCGAACTATCTCGAATGACGGTGACTGTGCTCTGATTAGCTTTGACTTGAGCACATTCTACTATTGGTGTTCTAAGAATTTTCTTCCTTTGAATATTGATAAGTGTTTTGTTATGTCTTATGACATTTCTAGGATCGTTTTTAATTTTGATTGTTTTGATGGTACAATTAATTCCCCTGAGCTCCGTGGGCTCCTAAATATCTCTGGTGCTTGTCGTTCCTTGAGAAACCACGACTTTTTTGTTTGCCTATTTTATCTGTTCTATTTCATTTCTACTCTGTATTTTTGTATTATGTTACACTTATAATCTAATGTATTTCCTTACTCATTTGAGTTTTTCTTTTAAATATTTGTAATTTATTTAAATTGTATAATTCTATTTTGAACATATTTTGTTTTATTTTGTAGTAATTAGCTATTGATGAAATTTGTAAAAAAAAATATAAAAATAAATTAATGAATGAATTCGAACTTCGTAATCAGCAAAGTTTTTATTTTTGTTTTATACAAGAGTATTTAAAAGAACCCTCATAAAAGCACAATTTTTCTAAGTTAGTCATTGTCTTGGAAATTAGAAACTATTCCAAATAAAAATAAATTTCGGACCTCAGTACGTAAAGAACTAGCAAAAAGGCAATGAAGTAACTAAGGCCTTTTCAAGCAAACAATATCGGGTAATTGAGCTATCGCTCAGCGAGGAAAATCTTCGTTTTTATACAAGTATTCATACATATATATACATACGTATCTAAATATTTCATCCAGAAGGGTGACGATGATATGCATATTTCCATGACAACTTTCAGAGGCTCCTCTCTAACATCCGTCAGGAGCACACGTTGTTCTGTTAATGAAATGACAGGATGTCATTTATGGTATCCCCTGGGATACCAATTTATTTTCACTATCTTTGGACTCGCACTCAGTATGAGTTCCAGCGAGTACTCCATATAATAGGGCACTCTACGTGACTTGAATAACACAATCAACTTGATATCAATCAAGATTTTTTCTTTGTGCAGAAAACGGCTGACATTTACTATACTTAGTAAGGATTTGTATACAAACTACACCTCTGAGAGGAATTAGAATTTAATTTTGATTAGGTCGTGAAGACTAAACAATAGCTTTCTAAGAATAATTATGTTCTACCTAATCAAAAAATTATAGAAAGTACGAGCATTATTAAAATTTCAGAAAAAATTAACACCATAAAATGCACTTCCTGCCTAATAAATTCATACAATCTGAGGAAGTTATTTAAAAAAGAAAAAGAAAATACCTCTAGAATTTTATGGCAAAAGGGGACACTAGTTGAACTTGTATAGAGAAGGTTTCTTTAAAAGCATTATTTTTGTTTTTTGCAAAACGATCGAAGAAAGGGTGATTTATCGAGCAAATAGTGTGACCACCTTGCCTAATATAGAGACAATCAACGCATCGCAAAGTTAGTACGATGAAGTCGTTGAAGGTGTTTTTGATATCGTTTTCGTTTTTGAAGTATTTCTCACCCAAACAACTGTCGAGATGTTTAAAAAAATGCTAATCGGTAGGCGAGAGGTCCAGTGAGTATGGCCGGTGGTGGAGAGTTTCTAGTCTAGCGTTGTCGTCGAGGAGAATTGCTCCTTTTCTATTGACCAATGGCGGGCACATGCGCCGAAGTTTTTGGTGCATCTCGCTGATTTGGTGACAGGTACTTCTCCGCCGCAATAGTTTCGTCCGGATTCATGAAGCTATGGTGGATGAGACCCGCTGCAGACCACCAAAACGTCACCAGGACCTTGTTTGGTACAGTTTTGGCTTTGGTAAGTGTTGTGAAGGCTGGTCGTGGTCCAACCACAAAATCAAACGTCTCGGTTGCCGTAGAGAAGCTACGTTTCAACGCGCATCACTATGCGGTCGTCGAAACGGATGTTTTTGGAGCGTAAAAGAAAGGCAGACGACACTTCAGAGCTGAGATTTTTTTGACTTTCCAATGCAATTCAAGTAATCAGAAACAGTTGTTTTCCTTACGCCGATCTCATCCGCAAGCTCTCGTAGAGTTTTGCTTCAACTAAAGTCTTCCAATTGTCGTCGCTAATAGCCGAAGGACGTCCTCGACCTTCCGCAATTATTTTCCGGACAACCTAATAGAAACTTCAAAATGCTTCACTTTTTTAATATATTGTACCTAAAGCCGCTCCAATAAGAAGCATTATCAGATATTGAGACGTGTCCAAAAGTTAGGATAATGTGTAGCCAATTCAAGAGAATCTCGTTCTATTCTGGCCTTTTATTGATCATGGCTGCATTCAATTGAAATTTCTCATATGACCAATTTTACCAAAGAAATCATACATAAAGAAAATCAACGGCACAAGTATTGACGCTGTGGCACACCTCTAAAAATTTCAACTGTAAAGAAGCACTATCAGAATAGAAAGTCCATCGTAATCAAAATTATGAAATTAATAAAATGTTCTCGTTTTTATTTGAAAACCATTACATGATACGGCTTTAATTAACTACACCATTTTTTTAAGGTATTCCTTAAATTTAAAAAAAAAAAACTTGTGCCGCCTTAAACCCAAAATTTCAGAATATTAAGTCAGGTTTAATTCATTTAACAAACTTTATAACACTTTTTTCATAACAAATTGAAGAAGTTTAAAGCCTTCAGTACACTTTCGTTGCGATTGGTACCCATAGACACCATAAATATTTCAAATAACAGGAAAACCAGAGAACTCGTTACGGACAACGAAATATTGTACCACGCCCGGAGTTTTGTTTATTGCTGTAATGTTAAGTGCCAATCAGCAACCATTGTACATGCTATGATGTTAGATAGCGTGCTACCGTGAGTATTTTATCCTACAAATTTGCAATATTTTTCCTGCAATTAGTGTTGATGTAGTCATTTTATATATTGTATTTACCTACCATAAACCCAACTAAATGAAGTATAAATTTATAGTCCCGTTCGGACTCTAATTTTGGGTACACATCCGACTTAAATCACGACATAAAGTCTAGAAAAGAAATATTTTATACTTGCCTCAATATATCTCTAGCCAATGCATGGATTATGTACTTGCAATGACTTAACACGACAAAAAGAGAAAGTAGTGGTGATTTTTACTTGTTTATGTTTAAGATAGACATGTGGTATCGATACCTAGCCTAGATATTCATATCGAGGTATAGCGGATTGCTTGGATAGCTGGACTGGTTCTTCCCATTGCTCATTGGCGTGCCGAATGGAACAGGAAAACCCCCTGATCAGCAGGCCACTTGTTAC